>JAMKPZ010000489.1:0-59662 GCA_024699675.1 Amphibolis antarctica | reverse complement strand
AAAACTACCTAATGAAGTAACGTACGTGTCTTTGTAGGGTGCTCCAGTGAAGGTTAGAAGGCCAAGTGATTACAATCCATCACTTGCCGCAGCACTTGGTCCTAGTCAACCCAATCCTAATCTGAATCTTGCTGCAGTTGGTTTGACCCCTGGTTCTGCTGGAGGACTTGAGGGTCCTGATCGAATTTTTGTTGGTGGACTTCCTTATTATTTTACAGAAGCACAAGTTAGGGAATTGCTTGAATCTTTTGGGCCTTTGCGAGGATTTGATCTTGTCAAAGACCGGGAAACTGGAAACTCAAAAGGTTATGCCTTTTGTGTTTACCAAGATTTGTCTGTTACTGATATTGCCTGTGCAGCTCTTAATGGCATTAAAATGGGAGACAAAACCCTCACTGTACGGCGTGCAAATCATGGTGCAAGCCAACCTCGACCCGAGCAGGAAAGTGTATTGTTGCATGCACAGCAACAGGTTGCTTTGCAGGTAGAACTCAGATTCCTCCGTTCATAACAAATTGTTAAGTATCTTTCTACATCATATTTATAATGATTCCTTTTAACCTTTGTTCTGTTTTCCAGAGAATGGTGTTTCAGGTTGGTTCCCTGCCTACGAAAGTAGTATGTTTGGCAAATGTTGTCACTGCAGATGAGTTGCAAGATGATGAAGAATACGAGGATATAATGGAAGACATGAGGGGAGAAGGTGACAAATACGGTATGCTCTTTTGTCGGCCTTTTTTTATTTTTTTCCCACATGCCATTTCAATTTTATATTCTTTTCAGGTAAACTGATAAATGTTGTCATTCCAAGGCCCGGTCATAATGGTGAACTTTCAGGAGGTGTTGGAAAGGTTGGTGTAGCATAATCTTGTAAAATTTACAGTTTTATGTAAGTGTGGGTATATATATTACTTTGGAGTCAGCAGACATTAATGGCATCAGTTTTCTCTCTGTGATCTTATTTTCTTGCTGATGAACATGCTTTGATTGACTCATGTTTGAGTGCCTTTTGCAAATTCCTTTTTTCGAGAGTTTCGTATTCGTCGTTAGACATGTCAATTGGGACATGCCTAATTGGGTTTATACGGCCCAACACGGTTAAACTGTATCATAGGTTGGCACGACATGGTTTAATGGGTTGTGCCTAGGCTGACATTTTGAATTTTCGTGTCAATACGGCACAACACATGGCCTAACACTGCATGACACGAAAATAATTTTATAATTTTTTATAATTTTGTATTTATTTTAATTTATTTTTTAAAATTATATATATATTGTATATAACTTAGTGGCTTAATATTCTTAACAATGGTTGGTTGTGGGTTCGAATCTTACTGATATTAATCTTTTAATATTTAAAATTATATTAATGTTATATTAATTTTTAATAAAAAAAAAAAAATTTAAAATTAAAACATGTTGAACTTGACTTGACATGACACAAATTCATATGAGCCGTGCCTAGACCACTGGTTGAAAAGCCAAGCCCGACCCGGCTCGACACGAATAGTGTTGGGTTAACAAAAAATCTGGGTTGTACTAGTATGACACGGCCCATTGACATGTTTGTCATTTGCTAACTTCAAGGTCTTTTAGGTTTTTCTAAAATTGGTAAGACGGTATGGTTGCTAGTCTTTGAATTCTTGTAGGGAATATGAAATCTCACTGCTTTCAGTGTGGTTACTTCAAGTTACATTTTTTTGTTGTTTATCTTATGTTATCTCACATTTACCCTATGATTAATTTTTTTTAATAATGTTAATCACAATCTGTTTTTTACTTTTCGGCAGGTGTTTTTTGAATATGATGGCACTGATGGTGCCGCCAAAGCTAGACAAGGTCTGCATGGAAGAAAATTTGGTGGGAATCAAGTTAATGCAACATTCTTCCCTGAGAACAAGTTTTCACTAGGCGATTATGATGCCTAACTTGCTTTTTTTCACGGTGATGTCATTTTTATATTGCAGTTGGTTTTACTCCTAAGAATGTATGTTTGTCCTACTATGAAACACTGGCACTTTTTCTTGAACAATAATTTACAAAATGAAGCTTGATGTACTGAATTGTGATGCCTGTAGTAATCTTTCGGTATCAAATTTTCTTGAAGTTCCGTATTTTTTATCAAATTTAGTATGTTTTTCAGAACAGCTTCTGAAAATAAGATGTGTAGTGTAAAGTTCATTTCGGCGGCTGTGATATTGTGGTTTTCCTGAGGTTTCATTTGCAAGTCATTATCCAAACGGTGGGCTACCATGTTTCGAAACATGTCTTGTTGGATATGATAATCTCGTGATAAAATGTAATTAAAACTCGTCATTGAATTTTAATTTTCTCGTAATGGTCGGACCCTATTATCAGAAATTTGACTCGTGGGTCTGACTTCACGATGAAACAGCATGGTGTCTAACAGAGAACAGGAACCACAAGTGAATGTGCTAAAAAAGTGAAACTGTGGAATAGAATTTTGTAAATAAGTATGTTGGTTAAACAGATCTCATGAGACCAATATATCTTGTGTATATATATTCTTGACATAACGGGAAATACCATTCTTTTCTTTTCCTTAATTTACAGAAATATTAGAGGAGTGATGTTTTGTTTGAAAATAAAGTTTGTAAAATGCAGAATATATATTTTAACAAATAGCATATTAAGAGTAAATTTTTTTACTATAATTATCAAAAAAGAAAATAAGAAGAAAATAGCATATTAGGGTTTCTGGTGCTAGTCATTTGTTTTAGATGCATCTCCAACGCCACCTCCTCTTCTGCCCCAGGATGTGTGCTAGTCGTGGAAAAAAAATGTCAACTTATACACGACTTTGGTGTTATGTAACAGCTGACTGTAATTCAATACACCGATTTTTATCAAATTCCAGTCTAATCAAAACATCTTAGCAAATTAAATTAAATTTTACAAAACATCTTGATTAACATTTAAAATTTGAAGGCACGGTAAATCATAGTCTAAATTAACAAAATATATAATTAAATCTAAGCTTTAAAAAATTAAAATAATATAATAATCAACTTCTTTGGAGGAGCTTTCCACATATGCGGTAGAGATAATTTAGGTTGTGTTTGGTAATAGGGTGAGTGAGATTTTTATTGTATGATATTGATTGTACATAGTTGTTATAGTAAAATAGAATAAATAAATAGTAATTGTAGTAGAATAAAAGTAACATAGGGTTTAGGGTGAATTTTGTACTTGTAATTCGTGTGATTCAGCAAGAACAAGTGTAGTGGTGTGAGTGATCGTGAAGTAGACATTTGTCGAACCACGTAAAACCCTTATGTCATTTTGTTATCTTCTTTGCTAAATCTCAATGAGTGAATGATTACCATTACATTGATTGTAATAGGGAACTAAGAGCAACAAGGCTTCTGTTGGATCCAAATTCATAACTATGAAGGGGATCATTTGCGCTTAGTTAGGGCACAACCAATTCATTATCTTCAAGCCCCACGACATTACGCCCCACCTTGAAACGAACATACGCTTAAAGTCATATCATTTCTTGCATTATTTTAGAGTTTAATGTTACGGTTTAAGATTTAGGATTTAGACATATTAATAATTAGTCAGATTTTGGTAATTGAACTTTAAGATTTCATTTGGTAAGAACTTTTTCAGCTTCGGAAGTAAGAAAAAGTAACTTCTTTAGTTTTTTTATCAAACATCCTTTTGAACATCTTTTTAAGTTCCTTTTTAAAAAAGTTGTTTTGAAAATCTCTTATGTTATCATTATATTAAAAGTAATTTTTGATTTAAATAGAAATCATATCAAATGAAACTTAAGTTTCTATTACCGTAAAACATTAGAGTTGCCCAATAAAAATTACAAACATCAAACTGCACAGTACATGGTGGATAAAACTTGTACGATCAAGGAGATCTGAGCGACTGGGTTGTGTAGGTGGAAACTAATTAGAAGTCTGCGTAGAATGAACTAAATTGGATGAACTAATGATAATAATAATAATAATAATAATAATAATAATAATAATAATAATTGTAGATGTTGCAACCCCGTCAATGTCTCAGCTGTGATTGACAATGACCTTGATTAAATAAAATGGTATTTGTAACTTTCGTCGGCAAAAAAATCAATATCACTGTAGAAAAAGCACGACAGGCAGAGTGGTGGAATCATTCAGCATAGAGGCTCACACGTCATTTGTATTAACAATGAGAAAGACAAGACAAGAACCACACTTTTTTCATTTGGGTTTAATTTGCTGCCAACTGCAAACTAGCTGGGGCCTTTGAAGAGTGGGGGAGGGAGGAAGAGGGGTTTTTTAGTTTTACATTCACAAATATCTGGATAAAAATTATACATACCACCATCCTTAGTTAATCAAAAGGACTACAAAAAAAAAAATTGTTTGATAAAAGCATATGTCAAATATTTTTGCAACAAAAAGTAAACTTTCGTCATCGAAAAAGTCTACTCTCGCGTGAAACTTGAAACCGGAAATAGAGTAAGAAGGGGCAGAACCCCAAAAATCAGAATGCATAAGTTCAAGAATGTCAGCAGTAGAAGTAGAAAAATGTAGTTTATGACTTTTGCACTTTTGACAAGCAGAACACACAATATTATCAAAGTTTTTCAAATGAAGAGAGGAAAAGTTATGATTTTGAATCTGAGTTGACGAATGCCCCAATCGATGATGACTGTAGTCATGGCCGAATTTGCGAGCGCCAAAGGCCTTCAACTTGGACAAGGACAGGTTGATGGGGTACAAGGTGCCATCATGTTTGCCATTGTGTAGGATCTTGTAGGACGTCTTGTCTTGATAGAAAAATTATTGTCATCAAAATTAAAAAGTACAAGAATTATCTTTAGCAAAAGTATCAACGGACAATGTAATATGTTATTTAAACGAAAATGATAATTTCCATTGTTTACTCAAGAAGAACCAAGAGATTTGATATGCAAACGTTGGTTATTTTCCACTTGGACCGTATCGTTACCATAATACAATGTAGAATGTTGAAGATTTGTAAGATCGGGAGTGATATGATTTGTTGCATCGAAATTTGCATAATAGGTGATGCCATCGTTACCATTAAATTAAGTTTACACATATATATAGTTGTTACAATGATTGTTATAACCAACTTAATAACAAACTATTTACATTTAACAAATGTCAATATCACTCTTACTTTTCCCATATGACTGTTTCTTATTAAGATATTTATTGCATGACTGTTTCTTATTACGACCTTTTCAATTACATAAGGCGTGTTTGAACAGAAATTTATTTTTTTTTAAAAAAAATCTCATATATTCAAATTCTTATTATAACCTTATGAGTTTTTAAAAAAGAGAATTTTTCACGTTATTATTACGTTGGAAGTAAGTTTTAATTTAAATAGGAATCAAACCAAACGAAGCCTAAAATACACAGCCATAATCTACTCTTGCCGTTACTGCTATTCATAAATGTCATCAGTTAAACCATTCTCACTTGTAAATCTGATGAATTAGGCAACCTACCCTCCAACCCAAATCAACCCTAATCTTCTCCCACCACACACAGCACATGGCTCACTAATTTTGATCACCTTCACTTATTATTATTATTATTATTAGTAATGTAAGAAAGAGACGCACGTTGGTGTCTGCAAACGAGCAGTCAAAGAAGTCGGCGACATGTTCATTAGCTTGCAAATACGCGTCTAAACCTGCCCGCCCAACGGCTATATTTCCTCTGCGACAAAACTACAAACACCTGCACGGCAAGCGCTCTTCTCGCTCTCGCAGGCAAACGTTGCCCACCCGAATCCACCGGCAACGTCGCCGGCTCCCTTTCACTTCGCCGATCGGACCAACCTCCAGAGAGCATGGAGGCGGAGCACGCGGGCTGCTGTGCCTTCCTCCCCCGAAGGCTCTGCGCCTCCCGTCTGGGCTACCGCCCGCTCGCCCACCCCCATGACCTTCCCCCCCGCTCGGCCGACCCTCCTGGCGCCGTCACGGTGGTGGTGGGGAAGGAGAGGCGGGTGTTCGTCGTCGACCCTTTCGTGCTGGAGGAGGAGCCCTTCCGGGTCCTCATGGGGATGGCGGGGGCGGAGCGGAGGGGGCGCGGAAGGGCGGACGACGCCGTCTTCGTCCAAGTGGACTCCATTCTGTTCGAGCATCTGCTGTGGTTGGTGGGCCGGCGGGACGACAGCTGCTACTCCCTCCTCCCCCTTCACCTCAAAGACATCATCGACTTCTACGCCCA
Source organism: Amphibolis antarctica (assembly GCA_024699675.1). Taxonomy (NCBI): domain Eukaryota; kingdom Viridiplantae; phylum Streptophyta; class Magnoliopsida; order Alismatales; family Cymodoceaceae; genus Amphibolis; species Amphibolis antarctica. The sequence continues at coordinate 53,426 of JAMKPZ010000489.1, read as the reverse complement.
GGATCATTAAATCTTCGCCACCACATGCCCTTGCGCAAGAGACGAGGAATGGAATGGGTGAGAACAGATTTCAACAACAAAATAAGGAACCTGTAATTTGGATCACTTGTATTGTTAATTTGAACAAATTGCTTTTGTGGTTGGGATGCGATTTCGATTTCTGCTCTTGCACATGATGCACTCCATTCCAGCACCCTGATGTCCTTGTGAACTGCTCCTTTCTTTCCTTTGACATTGGTCTCATTTGTTTCGCCTCCTTTACTATTAAGTTTAGTTTAAAAATTATAGAGAATTCAATTGAAAGAGGTGAAATAAATGAAATTAAATTTTATATTAAATTATGTAGTAAAGATTTATACATAAAAATTTAAACAATTATAATGACATATAAAACTTGTATATAACTAAAATACTCAGAATCATTACTGTAACTTTAGGAGTCATCAATCAACAACCTTGTTTGAGATCAACTCTAATCAACTTTTAAAATCACTTTTAATATCATTATTACTATACAAATTTTAATACATCAACTCTTATCACCTTAATTAAAGTCATTTTAACAAGAAATCTGCAATCGTAAACATGTATTTAAATATGATTTGGATGTATTTAAAGTGCCACAAAACTCTGCAAAGAATATCAAAAAGATAAATAAACAGGGTCCATCAACAAAGCGAAATCCATCAGAAAGGCATACGGCACAACAATGGGAGACGAGCTTGTACGCCCTTGGATGTATGTACGCCAAGAACTAGGGAACACACTAGAACAGACTTGTGGTCATTGGTTGACAGACTCGTACTGTATGATTGTGGACTCTTCAACCACCGTCCAAGAAGTTCCAACGGTGTCTCCTTTGCAGGATTCTCTGAAGCAGCTCTGCAGCACAAAATTTTGCAGATGAGCATCTAAAGTGCGTTTACTTGTAGCAAACTAGGAATCGAAAAACCAAAACATGTCACCCAAGGAGTTATCATGACCAAAACCAGATTTGGGCCGGCGGCCGAAGCAGAATATGTTCTCAAAGTAGTACCATAAGTTTCACAATATGATATTATGAGAGGGTTTGTGCCTTTGACAAATATGAAAAATAGTAACAAAATTTGATTTATTATTTTTCATACTTTTCAAAGACATAAACTCCCCCACTATTATGCTACCATAAACATGCCTAAACAGAATCCTGAAAAGTCCTAGCCACATTGTATCTGATACGTCAGATACTAGTACAATGTATGTTTAAAAGAATCTATGGTTCATAGCCATTAGGAGATAAGTCAATATATATAATTATATTTTGGTAGAAAGTAACTTTCAACGAGTCGAGACTATCATCTAATCATGTAAGGATGCGTTTATTACATCATTTAGTAAATTCACTTGAAATAGAGCAAGAACCCTTGAAAGGAATGGATGATTAATAAGTTTCAATGAAACTAGAAATGATGGAGACATGATTCGAAACAATGAACTATTTAAAATTATGCATATTAATAGAATACATTGTAATGGGTGGAAATAAATAGTGAGAAAGGATTCATCTTAAAGGCAAGTCTTTTAGGTCACAGATTGCTATTCTTATTGTTTAAAGCAATGTATGTTGTTAAAATTGTTTGAGTGGAGCACCAAATTTATGTTTCAACTGTAGCTTCAAGGTTTACGAAGACATGAATGCATTTTATTATTTTCAATTCAAACATAATTAAAAATTAATTAATCCAATGGTAGCTTCAAGGTTTAAGAAAACATGAAAGTATTTTAGTTATTTTCATATCAAACATAACTAAAATCAATTAATTCAATGGTAACTTTAATGCTTGAAGAAATGAAAGTATTTTAGTTACCGCAGCCAACATAACTAAAAATCGATTACTTACATCAGAACATGTATATATGATGACAGTCATCCAGTCCCAATCTTTAAGACAAGGTATTGACATATCGACAGCAGCTTCTTGCAGAAAATATAAGAGTGGTGGCATCAGCTGCATTTCATAGTGTCGCATGGCACCACATACCTCACAAGCGCTGGGCTTACCTATAATTTCATTTGCCACAAGTGGGTTCCCACCATATAAATACCTATCTGAACAAAAAGGGAGAACTTAGATTTTCATAAAAAGTCGTTCATAAAATAAATAAAGAAAATAACCTAAAAGTAATTGAATCTGAATTGGATATCCACATTTCAACATGACATCAAAACTTGAAATGGTCAACTGAAACCAAGTCCTCACACATCCACCAAAACCCAAAATAAATACACTAGTAGAATCTAAGATTGTCACAAGTGAGAGGACATTAACATAGTCTCACATAGGAAATAATGTAGAGTCAACTTACGTTTATATAAGAAGGGACATTTTCATTCATAATCAATTAGGTTTAACTTAAATGTAACATTTCAACACTCCTCAAGTGCACATCCAACACAATCACTGCCACAGAATTGTTACAACATTCAGAAATACTCATATTAGTGGAAGCAAAGATGCTTACTAATGAGCAGAATAAGAAACCACGCTATTTGTCTAGTTAGAACCTCATCCGTCTTCTATCCCCCACAACCAACTAGATCCCACACCCCACAAGTTGAACGTGTTGAAGGATATTTTCTTTCAAATCTACAAGTAAAGAGGAAGTAAATATCAGAGCCTCCCATAAACAGATCAAACATCCATGATATTGATAATTCCCTGATTGGCTGGATTTCATGTCCATATGGTAGTTTTAATTTTCTGGATGTCTTTTATTTCTTTCAAGATGTGGAATAGCTGTTTGCAATAAGCAAATATCTAGGCAAGCACCTGAGGTAAATATCTGACTGAACTGCCTGATGGACAAAATTATCTTTATGTATTTGAATTAGATTTCATGCTATGTTGAATCAATATCATACTGATAGAAAGGAAGGTATTAAATAGATTTCTTTGGATAATACTGCCAACATTAAAGGAAACCAAAATCATAAAATTCCTGCATCAACTTTACATCTTAGGCAATCATCTTCTTGTTGGCAAAAAATGAATGGACTAAAAACGGTAATAAATAACAACAATCTCAGTCATAATCCCACCATTTGAGGTCAATCAAAACAAAAAGGTGATTGTGCAGATTCATCCCTTTATGGCCAATACCAAACCCAAATAAAGGAAGAGAATTGGTGTTAGGTAATCAGCCATAAAAACTAGTTAACTCCTCATGAACAAAAAAGGTAATAGATAATGTAAAAAAATTAAGTAGATGGTTTAGAATACTGTAACTTCCAGTTGATGAAAACATCAAAATACAAGACAAAAGACTCATCATTTATCTAAGGGAGGAGCAGCATTGGGCAAAAAAGGTCAAACCCATAATGATTTTATCATCAGAATTATAAGCATTCTCTTGTTACATACCTCATGAAATATAAAGTTGAAAAATAAATTATTACCTAAAACACTGCTCTGGAAACAAATCCAATCGTTTCTTGAACTTAAGGTATGTCCTGTCAGCACCAAAAGTTCTGTCATATTCGTAATGCTCTCCTTCCCACTTTTCTTCATCACAAATGTTGGACAGATAATTATTGTTTTCCTTAAGTGAGAGTGACGAACAACTGGTGCAAGCATTATCAAAGGCACTCCTAGATGGTTCTTCCTGTGAATAGATGTAAAAGCAAGGTATCACTGCAAACAAAAATTTAAGGCAGTGATGACATAGCTGCACTGTTATAGTAATTGTGAACATCATGATAAATTTGCAATATTGAGTAGAATAGTGGTAATTAAATTATTGGGATGTAAAAAGATGTAAAAGCAAAGATGCAAAACCAAGGAAATCATTGCAATCAACAATATTCAAAGAAGCATTGATATAGTTGTACCGCTATGATAATTTCCTGCATTAGCATAAAAAACTCATTGAATAGAAGAGGACAAAGTTGATTGAAGGATGTAATCATGTGAAGCATGATTCTAGCTATTATCTAACCAAAAGTAAAACACGTGGAGGAAAGATGGTGAGAACATTGGAGAGCATTAGAGGAGAAGATATATGGAGGCTTGATCCATCCCAAAGGAGGCTGGTGCGACTTCAAGAAACAAGTGTTAAGGGGGGAGGGGGCCAACCAATGTCTGCACTGCCTTAGGCACAGCCAGAGGGTGGAGGTGTACCAGGACCCTATAGACTGCAAAAGACCAATTGATTGCTTTAAGTACAGTACTGCATATTCAAAATGGATAGGATGTGATCATCTTGTTATTTATTTATTCATCTTCTTCAGGATGGGTTTTGCATTAGTTCCTGCTTTCCCTTTTTGTTTAGGTGGTCTACCATATGTGCTGATCCAATATTGTGTCTCCTGATTTTATTTCTAGCCACTTAAAAGATCTTATTTTTCAATTTATTTTACCTTTTATATCAAGAGAATGTGGCTGTACCTGCTACATCTGCAGGAGCTGCCTTTTCCTTTGTTTTGAAGTTCTTCTGGATCATTTTAGACTTGGCAGAGCCATTTTGTTTCTTTGAGCAAGATGCCATGGAAGCAACCTTTAGAAATGCCTGGCCCAACTCTTCCAAATTCATATCACTATCACTGCATTCATCTGGAGAACTAGAACCATTTTCAGTTAATGATATAGAACTATCTATTCCTTGCTTTTCTGAGAGATAATTGTCATCTGAATTGATGACACTTTGCCATTTCTGAACCCGAATAGTTCTCCAGCTGCAACAAAACAACAAGAATGATAAGTGCACAATCTTCCACAAGGCTGACACAGTAACAGAATGAAAAAATTTGACTGTTTTGAACTCTGAAGAAAACAGCAAGCCTAGTTGCCAACATCTGAGGATATCTCAGTTCACTGGATGACTACAATTGTGTGAGAGAATATCACCATGAGAGATGGCATAGAATTGAACAAGTAATCGACAATGGTGATTTCTTATCTGATAACCAGAAGAGTTGGAAGAAGAGCCACTTTCAATGGTAGGAAAAGAAAGAGAAAGGGAGAAACTCAAGCACAATATGCCATTATACCATAATAGTTGGCAAGTAATCAAAGTGAAACCAACAGCTGGAGATTTTGTTATGGAAACATCAACAATACATTTTTATAAGCATAGAGAAAGCACAATTATCAAACTGAAACACTTAAGCATAATTGGTGAAAGGACTTACGCACAGTGGAAACTGAAGGAACTCTTATGGTCTATACAATACAAAGAAGTTGAGCTTCTATTCAGCAATTAGCAATGTGCTGACCACACAACTACTAAGGTATAGTTCACCAGGAAAAATTTCTCTGGAAGTGGGAAATCTCAGTGCTTTCTTAGTGATAGTCATGTCTTCTATTAGTGAAACAAAGGAAGCATTAATTCTATTAGAGATGGTGCACGTCTTCTATGTAGTCTTAGTTTTTTCTCCACCATTATTAACAATAATGTTCTCGAAAGAAAATTTTCAAGTGATAAAAGGAAAATTCAATGCACAAGGTTTCACAAATGTAGGATTTGAAAAATGTTATCTCCACAAATGAAGATGCTATTTATTCAGATTTCAACTCACAATCTCTAACTTACAATGGAATAACCTCACAGTTAATTAGAAAAGCATTCCTCACATTCTTGAAAAGTTGAAAATCTAGAGTTACTCATTAAAAGAAGCAGTCGGATCAAGTTAATGCACCTAAGTGGGTTTCCGGCACATTTTTGCATTGGGCAAGCAAAAATATAAATTATGCGTTCTTTGATGCTCAACTTTCCCAAGGATATAGGAGCAAAAACCTGTTTGCAAGAAACAGAATAACTGTTCAGATTCAATTAGAATGTTCCAACATGTTTACAAAAATCAAAAATAAGACCTGTGTTACAAGACAGAGACTAGCACCACACAAACTGCATGTCATAATTCCAGCTTTTGGAATCAACTCCTTTGATGGCCAATCCTGTGAAACATATAGACAGTTGAATAAAACTTCTACTAGATGAGAAAACATGAATAACACAATGTCTTCGCCTTAACTGGTAAGCCACCAATTTTTGTAGTGTAATGATCAGAGGTTTCATGATTATTTTCTGCCCATTTCCCAGGCAAGCCAAGAATTATGTGTCCCATCTTTTGGCCTGAGGTCAGGAAAATAGAAAATAAACAAGACGGATATTTTAAAATGGCAAACAAAGCAAGATAATAAGATGATAAAAAAACACAAGGAACGTGTCTAAGATTATCTAAGGTAATATTAAGATAAAGAAATTTCTGGCAGTTATGAAATCAAACATTTTAGGAAATTATAGTAAATACCCAGATGAGATATCATAAAACAAGTCAAGATCATGCGTCTTACCTATTGCTTAGAGGATTTATATATCTTTGCAGCAGTTTTTATAAGCTTTGCAGCCAATACAAAAAGACCCAACATGTAAATTTCAGTCGACATAAATTCATGTCAAATCATTCTTTCATGCGTCTTAACTATTGCTTTGAGGATTTATACATGTTTGCAGTAGTTTGCATAAGCTTTGCAGCCAATACAAAAGACCCAACATATAAATTTCAGTTGACATAAATTCATGTCAAGTCATTCTTACCCTTGGTAAAACACAACTTCACGAAATGTCTTTTCTTACCCTTGGTTTCCATTAAGACCACATTTGGAACCATTTATTTAGATTAGGATTTTTAGTCAAGCACTTTTCTCCAAAAGTGATTCCAAACACTACCATAAGTTTCAACTTTATTCAAGAAAACACTAACAGATTACAGTTCATTTGCAAGCTTTTTGGAAAAGTTATCTCCCAATAGCTTATTGAAAAGTAATGGTACTTTTATTCATGCTTTTCTAAAACTATCCACATCAGTTATGATTTATTTCAAAAAAATTACATGAATTTACAATCAATACCACTGTATCCTCTCTCCTTTCCTAAAATAGACATGACATTGATTCCATCTTTACAAGTGTAATAAGTGTTTAAAAGGAAGCATAATGAAAACATTGGATGAAGCTTAAAGATTGTAAAATAAATATTTAATAAAATATATAACATTCACAAAATATATTTCCACCAAAGTTTCACATTGCATTTTGTGACTATTGGGCTTATTAAGGCAAGTACCTAGGCAACACTGTAGGCCCAATAAGGGTATGCTAAGTGGATTATTGGTGAATTCAAGGATCCAATAAAGATCAAATATGATAGATTTTATATAATATTTTGGCTGGTGCCTTAACAATCTAGTGTTCGATGATCAAATTATGTTGTTCTCGTCCTTACCCATCTCATATTGAATGGTCATTCAAGCAATCCACTTGCACTACTATCCGCTGTAACTCCAAATCCTTGGTCAGAAATATTTAAATGTCTTTCAAATTCCCCCCCCACCCCACAATTCTTGGGTTGGATAGCTAGCCCAACTAAATTCTTGTTTTCCCCTTCACCTTGGTCTCCAACTCAAAAATTCTCCAAAATTATTCAAGGAATCTGCTAAAATTTACCTTTCATTGATGGAATGTTAACACTAACTCTTTTTCCTTGCCTATAGAGACCAAGGTTAGCACATTATTAGGCCATACTCCTAAATGATCCACACCTATCAAGGAATCCACTACACCTTTCCTTTCATTGATGTTAGGAATAGGATGGTACTAACTCTTTTTCCTTGCTTACGAAGGCCAAGGCTAGAACATTATTAGGTTATACTTATAAATGGTCCACATCTCTCTTTATCCTTAGGTTGAAAGCTACGATGGGATGAGGATTGTATGGGTGAAGAGGATTGACCAAAATTTCTAGATTCTAGAACGTATTGTCAATGCTCACCTCAACATCCTCAATGTCCAACCTCTTGAAAGTGGTAAGAAGTAGAACACATGTTAATAACAAAAAGAGCATGGTGATGTAGGTAAAACTCTCAAATGCACACAACAAGCTTCCCACACTTTTACTATTGTTTACTCAATTTCCTAGGAACCACCCTACTCAATCCTTTTACCAACCATAGCAAAAGACAAGTACATGAAAACCTCTCCCAACATACCAGGAAATCACAATGAACTTGGGTGGTTACTAAGAGGATGATCAAACAAAAGACTCCAAACAAAAACCTTGCCATATCAAGTTGAGGTTGCACCCTACAAATTGTTGATGAGTACTATCATACAATACCTCTTTAGGTGCTCAAAGAAGAAAATAGCTCCAAACCATCTAGTTTCACCATTATTAAATCCTATGGTGACAAACAAATGAACAATTTTAGCATTAACAAATGAACCAATTTATCCACTTGTACAAAGAATATTTTCCATTCCAACTGTGAATTGAGCTCAGTGCGTAGATGCATTACTTCATCTCCAAATATGAGGACAACTAATACTGATCAGGATGACCAAGCATAGGTGCTATTTTGACACTATGCTTATCTTTGCAAATAGCAAGGCAAAGAATGGAACAAAATGCAGTTGCATGCTAGCATGTAAATACCGTTAGTACACAGCTATAAACCCACCCCAAGCTACATGTATCTCCTCATCACCAACAAATAGTTCTTCATCCATTGGAATTAGGTAAGTAATGCACAAAAGTTCAAGAGTTCTGACGTAAGTTGATCCCTCTAATACCAAAGTCACAACATCAACATTGTGATTTGACATCTTCCTTGATTGAATGAACTTGACACACTAAACCCTATCCTCCCTTAGGTCTAAGGTTCAATTCCTTGTTGAATGATATTCACAACACCTCAAAATCAGTATTAGAATCATTGATAACAACAGGATTTGAGGAAAATCTCTCAGTTGATTCTATGGACCAACTTGTTTCCTCTCCTACAACATAAGTGGAATCAAACCTAAATATACTTAAAGGAGAACCCATTATGTGAGACAACCTTAATTTCTCAGTAAAAACTATAAAGAATTTACAACCCAAAAGCAAAAAGATGGTAGCTTGATACATTATCTCGACACATAACGTTCATAATCAAAATGCTTGGCATATTCTTAGCCTATTTAGGGATACCGGAAAAAAAAAAGTCCACCGACCGACCGTGACGAACGTTTTCGATGATCTACAATGAGTCGGAAAACAAAATCTGAAGTAGAAGCAAAACGAATATTAGAGAGAGAGAGAGAGAGAGAGAGAAGGGACCACCTCCCAAGCGAGAAGGTGTTGCAGCGTAGAGCACCCCACCCAGGAACGACAAGCGAGGCAGGTAAAGGACGAGCCGAGCGTGCAGGCGGGGAGAGACGGCGAGGGGAGGCGGACGCGTCGCGAACAGAACGACGGCGCTGTGGTATCTTCGACTTTTTTTTTACGAGGGTTAATGGTAAGAGACGTGAATCAACGGAGGATTAAATACTATTTTCTCGTGGGTGTGTTTATCGTAGATGTAAAATTAGATTAAGTGAAATTTATATATTTTTTTAAAATTATATAATTTATTATATAATTATTTTTATATAATTTTTAATATAAAATATTAAAATTGTTTAATAAATATTATCATTGTAATGTACAGTACAAAAATTAAAATGTATAATAAATAAATTCTATAATAAACAGACTCTTAAACAAGATTCATAAAGTTTAGGACCTTTAGGTTTTAGAAAATTATTGATAAAGAAAATTTGGAAAAAAAATCGTTTATGTTAAACAGAATTTTTGTCTATATTTATAGATTTTTTTTTTTTGACATTTCCCATCTCTTAGAACGAGAAAAATTGTTGACTTTGTAAAACTATCATCTTCAACTTCTCTTTTTTACTTTGCAAGATTACTTATCATTACATTAAACATCTCACGATATCATTACAACCATTTTCCATTGTTGTTGTTGTAAAAGTGATTCTGGGATGAATATATAAAATAATATCTTAAAGGCCAAACGGTGCATGCAGTAAGAACAGGTGTGCTTGGTTTCACATTCATCATATCGTTGGACCAATCCTTTGCTTTAGCTTTAGTAAGCCAATAAGGGTCTTTATTTAGTGATTCATTCCATTCATATTTCATTCTGCCAAATATTCCTTTCCAATTCGATTCATTGTTTCCATTTATCAATGAGTCCAAATTTTTCAATTTATCCCATGTAGCCATCACATATTGTGTGGTTGGCATAACCATCAGCAATAGACCACAATTCCAGAAACAAGCTCTGAACCATCCACACAACTACATTGACTAACTAATGGCAATAAAACATGGAAACTAATGGTATTACATATAATTAGATACGATTATTATAACTTCCCTCTCTGCAATTCCTATTCATTCTCCACCTTTTCTTCCAATATCCAACAAAGATCTGACAAAGGGGAATTGATCACTGCCCTGCAAGGACAGGCAGGAAACCTACTTTTTTCACAAAAACTGTAAGTCACTTGTTGTAAAAGAAATGTTCAACACCATCATTTACAGTATAAACAGAGGTGGGTAAATCTGCAAAAGCATAGAATATACAACATGTATACTTCTTTGCTTTTGCCTGCTTCATTTCCAGCGCTTTGCATTCTTCAATCCTTTGGATTTGGCCTTTGCTTGCTGGAAAGCCGACACTTTCTGTTTCTTCCTTGCTGCTTTCTCTGCCTGTGTAGAGTGATGTATTGTTAAAATTATTCGAACAAGCTGATCATAGAAATCATGCTTGGGCACCCCACATTCTACCTTCAAAGAATTGTTCAACATAATTATATTTTCTTTTTCAAATGTTACCTTAGACATCTTGGACTTGGCCTTTACTTTGGGGGCCTTCTCATTGAGTTCAGCTTCACGTTGCAGTGCTCTTGTTCTTGCCTCCAGGTTCTTCTCCAGATAATACTATATGACAAGTTCGTTACCAAAAAAATCAATGGTAAATTTAACACGAGTGCAATAATACCGAGAGAAGCAGAAAATAATGGTTAGAGAGTAGAACAAATATCCATTTAGAGTGCAATGAAGATGAGCATCCCAACTATAGAAACGCAAGAGGGAGCTTACACAAACCTCCATGTCTCTGAGAAGAAAAAACAAATAACAATACCTTTTTATAATTTTACCCCTGTAAGTATTGAAAGTTTTATTAATCATGTTAGTATTGTATTATCAATGTGGTCATCCAAACAAGTTTAAGGCAAGGCTTTCTATTTTCTATTTGCACCCATGCAGATGCTATTGTTTCTTTCTAGCAAGTGCATTATACCATAATACGCTTTGCAGAGTGTTGGTCTGCAAAGTAAGAACATGTACCATAACATAAATGAAAATGTTAAAATAGATGAATGACAGTGGATAGCATAAAAGATAAGAAATGGTTTCGACCAAAATTAGGCAGAAATTGCATTCATCGGGTATAGAATAAAAAATCATTTTAAATAGTTTGGACAAACCTGTAGAAGTTATATAGATACAGCTGAAAAGAAAGAGAATAATTTATTAATTTAGGCAAACCTAAAAGTGATGAAGGAAAACCAAATTACTTGGTTAGAAATGATGAAAAAATCTAAAATTACATAATTCAACGTGATATTTAGTGATAAATAAGAATAAAAGGAAATAAAAGATTCATGTAACCACCCTGCTTGTGGGATTAAGACATTGATTGTTATTATATTTTACATTAAAAACCATATTGGGTGAAATTTACAAATAATAATTTAGAACAAAAAAACTACTTTTAGTCCAGAATCAGCAAATTAGGAATACTAACATACTAATTTGGAAGTTATCTGGTCAATATCCATGGTAGACATTGTATTGTTCACACGTGGAAAAGATTAAAAAATGATGCTCATTTCTTTGATAGTTACTATTCCAATCATGCAGTCTTCAAAATGATGAGCCACACTACTGATAAAATGTCTTGTCATGGTCAAATATAATATATCATATTATATTTATTACATAATGGCAATAGTCAAAGTTATTGGAACTCACACGGGAATGCCTTTATTTAATGTTTTTATATAGTAAGAAAGGATCTCTTTTTGGCTGTCTTCTTAAAGATCCAAAGCACCATTTTCATTTATCTGGACTATAACTAGGAATAAATTTTTTTGAAAATCTCAATGCTCTTGTTAACAAGCTTGAGGAAATGCACAAGATTGTTAGGCCACTGTTCCATCTGTTCAATTTTCCTTCAAGGTATGTGAGATTTTGATATTAATATGCAAATCTCCATGATTTAAAACCACCCGTCCAAGGCAATGCACAACCTTTTTTTGAATGGTGTTAAACCTGAAGACTAGGCATTAATTCCAACTATTTTCTATTTGCCACCAATATTTTTGTTTGGTATGCTGAAAATATTTATTTGCTATTATGTTTGTAACAAGTATGTTTCATGATAGATAGTGTCTTAAAAGATAAATGAAATTGATCGGTAATATGATATGAATCTCTTTCACACATGGAACAGATCTATTTTACATACTAAAAAAAATTAAAGAAAAAAAGAGAGGCATACACCAATATCTTCTAGCTATATAGTCTTGAAATGGCTAAACACATTCTTGAAATGGGATACCAAACAAGTATAATTAACATTTGACAACTTACATCATAATCCCCAACATAGTCTTGAAGTGTACCATCCCTGACTTCAACTACTCTGTTAACAATTTGCTTTATAAAATATCTGTCATGAGAAACAGTGATCACAGTGCCTTGGTACTCTGCAATAGCTTCCTATACAACAAAATGCACAAAATTTCATACATAGGTCATAGACAAATAGTTTCTCTGAGTGATGGAATACAATTTGATGTGTAATGTCTTTACCTCCAACATTTCTTTCGATGGTATGTCCAAATGATTGGTTGGTTCATCTAGAACTAGCAAAGTAGATGGTTTCACCATGAACTTGCAAAAAGAAAGTCGAGCCTGAGAAGCATGAGGCCATATATGCGTAAGTAAAACTGAAAAAAGTATAAAATAGTAGCTTTGTTAACTAAAACTTAAGAAGTAGATCTCTTCTACTCATAGGTGCTATGTGTTGACTAATACTCTGCATTGTTGCTACAACTTACAACTAGATGGAGAGAAAAAATGAAACATCAAAGGAAGCATACATTGAAATATGTTACTGATTACCTTCTCTCCACCACTTAAAAGTGCAACCTTCCTCTCTAGCATATCTGCTTTGAAATTACAACGCCCAAGCAGCCCCTTTATATCATCAATCATCCAATCCTCTGCGACTTCTTTCACAGTTTGAAGCACAGTTTTCTCTAAGTGCAGTGCTTCAGCCTGATAAAGCAATATGACTCCTATTAAAGCATATTCTATGGAAAAAAGAATGCATAAAATCAAAATAGAAATATTTCATTCTGCCTGATAATCAAGAAATGAAAAGGAAAAAAACCTGGTTTTGCTCAAAATAATTTGGCAAAACATTATGCTCGCCAAGTAATAATTCACCACCATGTGGCTTCTCAAAACCCATAATTAGCTTAAGTATGGTACTTTTTCCACATCCATTTGGACCAATAATAGCAATCTTTTCACCTCTCTCGATCAAAAGGTTTGCTTTTTTAAGCAAGGGCTGAATGGAGGCAAAAAAGGGAGAATTTACATCAACAGAAAATTTCTAGTTAAATGACATGGTTAATGCAAGTCATTAAAACATTACACTCACTTGATCATCATAACCAAATTCTAGATTCTTAATCATGGCCACAGATCTTCCACTTCTCCCACGCTCTGGGAATCTGATTATCATCTTTTTATGTTGGAACGGCTTCTCTATCTGACCCTCTTCTTGTAGTCTTTCTAGTTTCTGTATGGATCATCACAATTAACATGCATAAAAAATGGTAGTGTCACAATCACGATATTTTGGAAAAACAAATGAGGAATTAAAAGATATCAATGTGCTCTTAACTTCTCGTCAATGGGACTTACCTTTTCTTCACTAGATGCACGGCCAGCATTTACACCTGCACCTCGTCGACTTATTAATCCTTTTGTATGCTCAATTTCCTTCTGTTGCTTCTCCCAGGCTGTATATTGAGCTTCCACCCAAGCAGCCTTTTCTAAAACATACTGGGAATAATTCCCCAAGAAAGTTCTTGATACTCCCATGTCCGTTTCCACAATCTTAGTGCAAAGCTGATCCAGGAAGGCCCTGTCATGCGAAATAATGACCATTGGCACATCCTGCTTGCTGAGATACCCTTCAAGCCATTCAATTGTGTCAAGATCAAGATGATTTGTTGGTTCATCCAGAAGAAGCAGATCAGGATCCTGTGGTTTATCGTCATATTGTCAAACTATTATCAAGTCAATTGACACACCATTTTCACTTCTATACTGATAATGAAAACATATTTAACTGCTTTTATCAATCAGACATGGAAACCAATCTCAGAATATAAAAACAATAACAATCAATGCCACCATGTGAGATCAACAACATGAATTCTTGCATGATTGGTTCAGGAACTATGTAAAGGAGTGTTTTGTTTAGTTGACAACAGACATGATGATCAAACCAAAATGGCCATGAATCCTAGAGATAAGTCAATGCTAAGGGGGGGGGGTTTGTATACGTCAAAAATCTTGGAAAAGAAAAATATTGAAAAAAATTTAGAATTTTCGAATGTTTGTGCATTTTGGAAAATTTGAAAAAAATTTAAATTTTTCCATCACATTTTTATACAAGTATAAATTTTTTCCATCATTTCCAATCTGTTGGGTCAGAAAAATTCTTGCAGTAGAAAAAAATCACATCACGACATACTTTCCTAACTTCATATGTTTTACTCAACATCTATTGACTATTGTTAAATTTGTGGTTATAAAAAAAATGTGAAATTATATTTGAAATGTTAAAATTTTAAAAATTTATAATTTTTTTAAAATTAATATTTCAGAATTTTCATAACATGCATAATTCTAAAAGAAATTTCAATTTCCTAATTTTACCTTTTTTTTTTCTTAAATTTTCATTTCTTAGATTTCCAATATATACGAAGAGACCCGTAATGAAAAAAAAAAGGGAAACCAGTGAAATTGAAATGTACCTGAAGCAAGATCTTCCCAAGGCACATCCTCATCTGCCACCCACCACTGAAGGAAGCAACAAGCTGGTCGGAGTCCTCCTGTGAGAAGCCGAGCTCAGGCATCAACTTACTGATCTTAGCATCCACCTCGTCAAGATGCAGATCCTGCGCCCTTCTGTTGAGCAAATCGAGCTCCTCCAGCAGCCTCCCCATCGCCCCAAAGTCCTCCACAGAAACCTCAAGCGCCCTCTCCACCTGCTCCAACCTCCTAGAAACTTCCATCTCCTCCACGAACGCCTCCTGGAACTCCTCCCTGACCGTCCGGCTTCGGCACACCTCGAACTCCTGGGACAGGAACGCGATCTTCATGTTGTCCCTGGCCTTCACGACGGTCCCCGCATCGGGTTCGTCCAGCCCGGCCACGATCCTCATCTGGGTCGTCTTCCCCGCGCCATTGACGCCCACCAAGCCGACCTTCTCCCCCTTCTTCACCTCCCAGCTCACGTCCTTCAGCACAGTGACTCCCTTAAAGCTCTTGCTCACGTTCTCCAACCTCACCCCCGACAAGGCACCACCACCGCCTCCCGACCTATTCTTCTTCTTCGTCTTCTTCTTCTTCATCTTGCCATTGTCGCTATTCTCGGCTTCCGCGAAGAGAGAGTCTAATTCGGTCGCGGGTTCGGTTTCCGCGACAGTGGTGGTGGCGGCGGCGGCAGTGGGGGGATGGGTGTTCCCATGGTGGAGCCTGTCCCTGGACCGGGCTCCGTCGGCTTGTATTGCAAGACGGGAGGGCGGAGGTTGCGGACGTGCTGTCGTCGTTGTTGTTATTCGATGGCTTCGGAGCTTGGAAGAGGAAGCCGGTAGAAAGGTGGAGCGGAGGTCCATGCACTGGAGCTTCCCGGCGACGTCCATGTCTGATTCCGGCGAGAGAAGCGATCGCTTGGGCCTCCGGTGCCGGAGAAAAAGAAGCGCTCGGCGCTTCAGCTCTCTGTCACTCTGTGGTCGTTCCCGGCTTCATCCAACAATACCTTTCTTATTTATTTATTCCTTTCTCTCGTATAGAGAAAAATATTTATTTCATACCAATATTTTTTATAAATTTTTATTATTTAAATTATTATATAATTTTAATTTTATTTAAAAATTTAATTCTAATTTTAACTCAGTATAATTTCTGAAACTAAAAAAACCTATCCACAAACACACCTTAAAAGCATTTTCAACCAATATTTCACAGATATTAGAAAATTACCTATCCCATCAATATTTACAACAGATATTAGAATATTTTGTTGAAATAAAAAAGTTAAAATTCATATATATGATATTTTTCATTTATATAATAAAAATTTATTAATTACTTATATATTGTTCAAATTCATATTTACTTACAAGGTATTAAAAAGTTTTTCGTTTAGTGATATTCATACCATTACTCTTGATATATTAGCAATAACAGTATTTTAATAAGAATAATAAATTTCTAATACCATGTAAGTAAATACTTACTTTTAAGTGACATACAAATAATTATAAATTTTTAATTTTCAAGCCATTAAATTTGTAAAATCACTACAATCTAAACCTTGTACTAAGTTTTCATATTAATCCGAGTTATGATAATTATTTTATTTTTAATTAAAAAATAATAGGTGGCATTTTATTAAAAATGTTGAATTTTAAGAACTTTAAACCGGAGGTGGACTTTTAAATTAGTGGGAAAATATATCATATATTTATAGTTATTTAATAATAAAATACTGTTTTTTTTTTCGGATATTTGAAGAAAATTTGACATGTGGAGCTCGCGAGGTGGAGAGTGACGTGGCCGGATTTAACGCCACATATTCGTTCTGATGACGTGGCGTGCCGTCGTGCCTCACATTTCTGCCACGGCATTTTTTCTTCTTTGTTTTTCTAGAAAAAGAAAAATCCACGATATTTTATCTGGTGGCGAAGTACCGGTCGCCGTGGACCACTGACTTTGGAAATGTGTATTATTTTTTTTAAAAATATATTACAAAGATTTCGACAAAAAGATCATAAAGATCTTATTTGTTAATAAAACTTTAATTCTACCTTTTAACTTTAACAACGATGAAAAATTGAAGTTAAAAATATGTTTATTTAGGTAGTAAAATTAGGTAAGATGAGTTTACGTTTTTTTTAAAATTATATAATTTATGATGTAAATATTTTAATATAATTTTTTAATATAAAATATTAAAATTATTTAATAAATATTATTGTAAATTATTATAATATATAGTGAAAATGAAGGTACGTAATAAAAAACGTATATAAATAAATAAAATTTAAAAGTAATTTCATAAATGATGTTAGAATTACGAATAAATTTATAAGATGAAAGTTTATATATCAAAGTTTACACAGTAACGATGACGTATAAGAATTTATGTAAAATTAAAGTTAAAGTTAACTAAACAAGCAAAGTCAAAGTTTTTTTTACTAGATATTCAAACTTAAGATCCTAAGTATAAAAAAGTTTTCATAGTCACAGACTATCATTTCAGTAGTAAAAAAAATTACATAAAGTTTAAGTCTATATAAAGAAGATTACAACACAACAAAAGAAAAAGAAAAGAAACATTAGATAATTATATCAACGTCAGTTAAATTTATCCAACGTAGAGTGGAGAGATCAATTAGATCAGAAGGTGTTGTGGTAATTAGAGCTTGATTAAGTATAGGCACGACAGTAATATCAAAATTTCTAACAAAAAAAACGCTAATGAAAAAAGAGTAGATATCGAGTTATATGTGTTTTAAGTGGGTTTTTTCAGAGATTTTAAATTCATTTATAGAATTTATATTTTATATTTTTAAACCTTGCTCGAATCACTTCTGATGAAGATTCATTAATTATCATGAAAAATCTCATAAACAGTTGTCATACATATAGAAATAAAAGTTCAATGTTTAAAATTTCATTTTTTATAACATTGAATTCCAATATGACAATAGAAAATTTCATTAAAGGTTGCTCATGTCATGGAGTAAGTTTAAAAGGGTTTCTCATGTAATGAAATTGATTTTGTGAAGGTTGTTTGTGTCGTGGAGCAAATTTGTAAGAGTCACTCGTATCAAGAAGCAAATTAATAAAAATAGATTGCTTATATTGCTTGTGTCAAGTAACATGTTATAAGGGTTAATTGCTCATATCAGGGAGCAAATAGACGAAGATTGCTCATGTCATGGAGTGAATGATGAGGATCACTTGTGTTGAGGAGTAAATGATGAGAATAGATTGCTTGTGTCATTAAGTATGTGGATATTTCAATATTTTAGATATATCTTTATCTAAAGTATTGAAAGATGTTAAATAATTTAGGCTCGTATCTAAGAGCACTGTTAGATATTCAAATATTTTGACTATTTATCTTTTCACACAAAAAATCTGAGGGTCAGATAGTTTGAGCTCATACTTGAGAGCATTGTCAATATTTAAATATTTTAGATACATTTTTAAATATTAGGGCTATTAGATAGTTTAGGTTTGTATCTAGGAGCATTGTTTATATTTAAATATTTTTAAAATAATGAAAGATGTCGCATTCCCTTATATACTTTTTCATCTAAAATGTCAAAGATATTAGATAGTTTAGGCTCGTATTCAGGAGCACTTTCAATATTTAAATATTTTAGATATATTATTTATCTAAAATATCAAAGTTGTTAGATAATTTAGGCTTGTATTTAGAAGCATTTTCATACATTCAAAATATTTTAGATTTTTTTTTAATCTAAAATATCGAAAGTGTTAGATAATTTAGGCTTGTATCCAATAACGTTGTCATATTTCAATTTTTTGTTTAAACAGATGTATTATACTTTTTCATTTATTCATGTTTCAATATTTTAGATATATCTTTATTTAAAATGTCAAAGATATTAGATAGTTTAGGCTGAGCGCTTTCGGGCATTAAAATATTTTAAATATGTCTTTTATCTGAAATATCGAAAATGTTAAATAGTTTAAGCATGTATCTAAAAGCATGTATCTCAAATATCTTTTTTTTGTTTAAATAATGGAAGATGTCGCCTGTTGTATTTTTTTATATTCACTCGTATAACGAAGCATAACATTTTTTCATACTCATTTGGAGCATATAAAGTATTTACAAATATCCTTTGTCTATTTCTTATTTTTTGCTGATATACAAATTTTCCCTGTTCTTTCAAGGAAATGTTTCTTTCAAATGTTTATTTGCAAATATCTTTATATTTATTTGCAAGTATTTCCTTTTCTTTCTCAAAGGGTCAATATGCAATTTTCCCATTTGCACGTAAATATTTTCTTTTCAAATATGCATTTGCAAATATTATATATTTTTATTTCATCATATTTTCATGTATTTTTCTTATATTTCTTATATTTCACATGGGGGGGACAGCAAAAGAGACATTTCGCTAGGCACCCTTGTACTCCGTCTGTCGGGCGACTTCGGGCAATGATACGGGCGGTGCAAGAGTGATCGGCGAACTCACAACTCGAATGCGTGACGAAATGGCAAGAACGAGGAACTCCAAGACGTAGGCCGAGCCTCGACTTTTATAGCCAAGCTCAAACGGTTGCCGATCACAATGTGCGGCAGACGTGGGGATCGTGGGCGGCGACGTGTAGAGCTTTCTCAAGTTGCAAATCAATCCTCATCCGCTGGTGTCTGGCGGACTTTGGAGCAGTTGTATGCATTGAAATCCCAAGCACATCTTCTTCAAATCAAATTTGAACTTCAAACTCTCAAGAAAGGTACTCTTTCTATGTTTGATTACATTGCCCGTGCTACTTCACTGGCCGATACTTTGGCTATTGCGAGATCATTTTTGTCGGACGAAGAAATTTCTTTGTACATCCTCTGTGGATTGGGGCAGGAATATGATTCTCTTGTTACCAGTCTAACTACTCAAATTCCTGCTATCTCTTTAACTGATTTTCAAAGTCTTCTTATGAATCATGAGGTACACCTTCAACATCATAGCTTATCTCATCTTTCGGCTGTAAATTTCACTACTAGTACATCTCGTTCTCCTTCGAGGGGACAAGGATAAAATCAATCTGGCGGACGATCTGAAAATTGTTACAATGGCAGTAATCGTATTCAATGTCAGATTTGTAATCGTAATGGTCATTTCGCTCTTAATTGTTTCAAACGACTTGATGTTCAAAATTTCACCCGACTTTTGGAGGGAGCTGAAAATGTTCCAGAATGATAAATATTTATACGAGATAATGTTTAAACAAATTTTCCTTATTTTTCGCCATTAACAGAAGACCTGAGGAGGTTTGTGTTCTCTATAATTTTTTTAAAAATAAAAATAAAAATCTAAATTTTCGGGTGTTTTATAAAATACAGAAAAATTTAAATTTTTTTTATCATTATTATAAGTATAAATTTTTTCATCATTTTTCACAAATTGAGTTTCGTCATGATGTACTGCTCTAGCTTTGTGTGTCTTATCTAATCTTTTTTAGTCATAGTTAAATTTGTAGTTACTTGAAAAATGTAAAATATATTTGAAATATTAAAAATTATAATATTTATATTTTTTCAAATTAATGTTTTGAAATTTCCGTAACATATCTAATTTTTTTTTCATTTCCTAATTTTCCTTTTTAGTTTCAAGGTGTTTGTGTAGATTGGAAAACTTGAAAAAGAAAAATAGTGAAAAAATTTCAGATTTTCAAGTGTTCGTGCATATCAGAAAATTTGAAAAGGTTTTAAAATTTTTCATTACTACAAGTATCATTTCTTATTTATTGGGTCGAAAAAATTCTTGTAATTATAAAAAATTCATAGTAACGTAATTTCTTGATTTCATCGTAATCATTGTTAATTTCGTAGTTACAAGGAAAATGTAAAATTATATTTAAAATGTTACGATATAAAATATTTATAAATTTATTTTTCACAATTTTTAGCACAAATAATCTTAAAAAATTTTCAATTTCTTAATTTTTCTTTTTTTTCCCTTTTTCTCTTTTTTTTTCTTAAATTTTCATTTCTCATGTTTTCGATGTAGACAAAGAGACCATTTATTTTCTACATTTTTTTTAACTTTCCTTTACTTTTCATTTTATCTAAATTCTAACAAATTTCGAAAGCAATGTTCAACCACATGTACACCTGTCTCATGTACTTAACAGCCCAAAAGTATTAATTATTATTCAACAAGATACATTTGATCTTCCCAGTGTGCAACTAACATTGCATACACACGTACGTTTAACCTTGACACTTGCATATTTTGCACGTCATTCAAAGATGAAAAATATTGCCAAAGTACGGGTTCATAAAAATCAATGAAAGAAAGCAAGTTAGATCGTCGGTCTTCATCAATTTGATAGATACCTTGCAACACCCGATTACAAGTGCTGGATCATCATCTTCTTGGGACCTGTTCTTGGATCGTAGTAGTTTTTGTGACTTTCCCATTAATCAGTCGCCCACAGACTTCTCGCCCAGCGATTGTGCACCGCCCACCCATTGCTTCTTGATGAAAAACCCAATGCATTAATCTGTACTTCTTTTTGAT
The DNA here is from genome assembly GCA_024699675.1 of Amphibolis antarctica. Lineage (NCBI taxonomy): Eukaryota > Viridiplantae > Streptophyta > Magnoliopsida > Alismatales > Cymodoceaceae > Amphibolis > Amphibolis antarctica. Next base: position 31,905 of record JAMKPZ010000489.1, on the reverse strand, counting down.
TGCTGTGAGTTACCATTAATACTTTACGGATGCCAATGCATCGCCGCCGGAATCTAGATTGGCATTGTTTGTGAACGGAAAACTATAATATTTTATATATAAATTTTTATTTTAGAATTTATTATATAATTTTAAAATTATTTTTAATTATAACTCTTCACGGTTACTGCAGATAACTTTAGAACAAGGGAAATAAAAAACCAACAAGGCGACCAAAACCAAATATTTTAGGTGGCAAAGTATATATATTTACAACTATAATTTCAATTTATTTAAAAACATTAATTGAAATTTTGTTAATAAGAATTTCATGCTATTATAGACATTTATAACTACAAAATAATATAAAATCAATCTATATATATATATGATAATCAAACTATGATATTTTTTTGGATTGGCACAAATTTCAATATACGAACTTAGGTTTTGTTTAATAAAGTTAATAGATTTGGTGTGTATAAAATTTATATTTTTACATTTGACATTATTTTTGAGGTAAACAAAAAATTATTTTTATTTTTTTCTCTAATATTTATAATGAAAAATTTTACTTATATTACACAATTTGTTAAAACATATATTCTATGTAGTAAAATATTTTACAAACCTTATTATCAAACAAAGGGTTGGACTTCATTTAGGGTTAGTTTCAATCAATTTTTAAAATTAATTTTTAAAATCACTTTCAATATCATTATTATTGTATATATTCAAATGTATGAACTTCTATTACCTTAATTATTGTGTAATTTCAATTTCAAAATTAATTTCAACTTTAACTTTATATAATTCTCAAAGTTAACTAGAACAATGGAACTCTCCATAAACGTAATATCGAGTGTGTTTGTTTCAACTCCAAAACATAGTTTCTAGTTCTTGAAGCGGTATTATAGTTTTGCTTAAAAAGAATGATAGTTTAGAAATTACATTTATTCGTCAGAGAAGTAACTTTCAGCGACTTTTCATATGTTCCAATTTTATCCTTAAAAATGTATTTTTTATAAATATTACTAATAATATTTCAAAAATCTGTTTTATTAAAAATGATTTTAAAAATAAGTAAAAGTATTTGTAAAATTCTATTTTTTTATTTTATAATGTTAACAATATTTAATTATTATAAATAAATATTTATTTATTTATTAAAAATGTGCTCTGAGCTGCTCTTAATTAATTAATTAATTAATTAATATAAATAAATATTTATTTATTTAAAAAGGTGGAAGGGCAATCATGTCTTTTGCGTGTGAGGAGTAGCTCTAATTTTTAGGAGCAGTGGATAAGTCACTAATCTATTGGAGTAGGTGTACTTATATTATAAAACTATTACACTAGTAAAAAAAAGTGTGTTTGTTTGTATTGCTCTATAAAATATTTTAACATATTTTAAAAATTAAGAATAGGTACAAATAAATGTATCCTTAGGTTTTTTTTATTCAACTCTAATTTTAATTTTATATGAATTCCTAAGACGTATTTGTGTATGCAGAAATGAAATGAATTGACAAGATTGAATTGAAATAAAATAAATTTCGACGTAGAGTTGTCTGTGCACCTCTCAGAATTGAACAGAATTAGGAATATTTGTATTTATGCTTACGTTAAAATTAAATAATAATTATTTCATGTAATTTAAATAATATTATTATAATATAAAATAATTATAAAAATAGGAATTTTAAAGGAAAATGAACATTTAAAAATTAATAAATATAAGAATATTTATTTTAAATTATTAAATAATTTTCAAATGTATAATGAATGTAATGAAGTTTATAAAATAAATATTTTTTGTCTGAAATAGTGTATAAGTCTTTTTACCGTCAGGGCATCGTCGATGCGTAGGGGTGAGAGCGACTGTTGAGACACTGTTGATGCGTGACTGAGGTCGATAGTTGCCGTGATGAGCAGAGGCGAGTAGATGCAGAGGTGAGTGGGCATGGGGGGCAAGAGGGATTTCCACACAAATCTCGTCTCCTAATGTAGGGTTACATTTTCGTCGCTTCACACTATGTGAACTGGTGAAAATGACGGAAAACAATTTTTGACACGTACAAACATCAAGATTGTGGGAAATGAATTCATTTCATTTCCTTTCCGCTTAATTTCGAATGACACAAACACTCACCTAATGTTATCGTTACTAGACAAACTTCAATATTTAAACTTTTATCATTTAAATTCTATTTACGAAAATAGTTACAATTCTATTTCCGAAGTTAATTAGAACTCTCTTCAACTAAGATATTAATGGTTAAAATTTTTTTGATTAAAATTTATAATTTTAAGTTTAAATTTTTATTGATACAAAAGAATAATATTAAAGTAATAATTTTGAAAATTTTTTCCGGTAAGTAATAAATTATTTGAAAACTTATTAAAATGATATGATGATTAAAGGTGTATTTGGTGACAATTTTTTTTAACTGGATACAGTTAAAATTAAAGTTAATTTTACGAGAAAAATTGTAATTATATAATAATTTAGATAATAAAAATTTATATAAAATAAAAAATATATATGATTAATTTTAAAAACGAAAAAATTTGAAAAGAAACGAATTTTAACAAATTTTTGACTAAAATTCATGATATCAAATTAAAAAAACAAACGGTGGCAAACGCGCAAGTGCACCCCCACATGACAGCTTCCGTCGTCTTGCAGAGTTCGAGCAGCACATATCCACCACCACCACCACCACCACACCCCCCTGCCACCGCGAGAGCAGAGCTCTGCCTCCTCCTCCTGTCTCCAATAAACAAGGACCTTCCCTTCTTCGCCGCCATCGTCGACATGGAGGAGGACCACAAGAAGGTGATGGTGGGGGTGGTGCGCTGCGACGCAGCGCCGTCTCCTCCTTCGCTCCTTTCCACGATCTGAGAACCTGCTCCGCTGTTGCAGGGAATGGACGACGGGGGGTGGAAGTCGGTGCCGGCGTTCGGGGAGTGGGACAAGATGCAGGGCGTGCCGGACTACTCCATGGACTTCACCAAGATCAGGGAGATGAAGAAGCAGAGCAAGCAGGACTTCTCCCGCGTCAGCGTCGGCAACGAGGAGGAGCTCGCCCGCAACCACCACCAGCCTCCCCGCCCGGAGGGCGACGGGGCCAAGCCCCATCCCGCTGTTCGTGACCACATCCGTACCAGCCCCACTCCCTCGGTAACCGAACGTGCCCTAGAAAATTTGCTTCGCCTTTCGATTTTCTTTATTTCACATGCCTGCATAAAATACATGCCACTCTCGGAGAGAAATTCTTCGAAGGTGCTTTTTTTTTAAATCTGGTAGATCAGAAGTGGCCCTGATAATTAAATTATTATTAGATAGATATCAGTCCTACATTAAAAGGTTTAAATATTCAACGATTATGGTTAAATTTTAGTCATTCATTTCATAATCAAAGTATTTTAATGAATATAACTTAGATTAAATGGAAATTTTAATAGATGTTAAATTACATAGATTAGATTAACTACTTATATATATTTTTTCAAAAAACTAATTATATAATTTAAAATAATTTTTAAAAATTAATAATAATGGTAATTGTAAAATAAACACTCTTCCGTGAAAAATAACATCTCTGATTTGGTTTTCTATCTTGTGATGACGAAAAACGAAATCAGAGGTTAAAGTACTTGGGTTTGGAAGGGGTTGGGCCCTGCCCTCTTCCAGATTTCTAATGAGCAAAGGAAAACACCAATGAAGGGTTTAGGTGTTTATCTGCTAGAATAATGTTTGTTGGAGGGTGCTTCCCCGAGTTATCAGCTAATCTGTTGCCAGGAAACTTGTATAGGAGTCACTTCTCTGAAATAAAATTTTAGGGAAGCTCAAAGTCAAATGGTAATGATCCATGTTCTCTTTGGTTGACATGGCTAAGTATTGATTGAAGCACAAGTCATGATAGACCAACTCGATGTAACCAAAGAGCTTTTTGGTGATACCGTTGAGATCTTTGTAATTGATTTGATATGGTAATGTGCTAGGCTGCACTTGCATCATCTGAGTATGACCTTAATTTTCAAAAAAAAGTACCTATTTTTCTACTTGAAAGCCATGGATCTTAAAAGCACTATTATTAGCTTCTCTCTCTTCACTGGAAAATTTAAAAGCTTGAAGGGAGTTCTCTTTCTTTATTTTCTTGTTTGCATCATTCTCCTTCCAATGTGGGTTGTCAATAACCAGTCATATAACATACCAATGTAATTTAATTGTTATAATACATAAGAAGACGTGGTTAGGAATGGATGATCTCCTAGGCCCTTCCTTGCGTATACTCTTTTCTTTTCTTACAAATTATACACGAGAGAAGGTTCTTGGGTGCAAATTCAAACAAAAACACTTCTAATACCGGAATAATTTCTTTTCTCGAATTCTCAATTTCTGTAATCCAAAAAACTTGGCTGCATTTGTTTGGGGGAGCTTGAGCTCTAGTTCCTTGGATAGCTACCATTGTTCATTTTATTGTGATACCATAGTGGTCAGAGATTAAAGGTTTATAAAAAAGGTTCCTAGTTTTTGCCTTGAAAACCATTTTTAAGAGTCAAAAAGCTGGAGTTTAAAAGGAAATTATTTGTTTGGAAGAGCGGAAGTAGATTTCTTGAAAATTGAGTTAGAGCTTAGAAGAGCTGTAAACAAATCGGAGCTTGGATTTTTTTTTTTTAATTTTTTGCAGGCCACCTCTTTTTAAGGCAAAACACTACTAATATAAAAAGAAAATTTGAATTTAATGCGTTATAGCTTAAAACCAACTATAAAATGCATCATTTTAATGAAACAAATGTTTGTTTACTTTTGTTATCAAACGTTGTTGATGATCAGGGATATCAACTATTTTCCTTGAGGCAGTAGGTAAACCTGAACCACCTCATTTCTTTTAATAAAACCTCTTCCTTTTGGTCGGAAACATTCTAAGTCCCTTCCAAGTGCCCTGCCTTCATGGTAAAGAATTTGGATAGGAGTTTTCTACGAGAATGTTAGGAAGATTCGATGAACATCTCCTTGGATTTCAATTTTCAGTAGGACCCCTTCCAGGCTGGAGCAGCTTGTAAGGTCCACCGGGACTCAGACTTCTGCGTGTTAGCTGGCTGACACCTGATTCAAAGGTGGCCGTATTTTATATTGTTTGTCCATTAAGTGTAGAATATATATAATCCACAGGCTCCATATGCTGTTTAGATAGTTCATCTACCCAATTTGGTTTTAAAATAACTAACAACAAGATAACACAGTTGATCACCTACTTAATCACAAGGAATGACGTTTTATATTCAAGCTTATGTAAAAATACTATTATTATAAAAAACCGTATGGCTTTGAAACTGCTTAGGTCAATCCCAACTTGATTGGCTCAAGTGGATGTTGTTATCATGCAAGAGGGATTGACATTTTGTGGATGCATGTGCTAATGGTAATGCAGAATACGTCACTGAGATTATAATAACATGTGGTATGTAATCATCTGTCACTATTGCTATATCATGTCCTTACATAATCCTCTGTTTAACGAAATGGTTCCAGTCTTTGGAATCTGGTATTATTTGCTTGCTTACATTATCATTTTATCATACCAAAAACTCAACTGTAGAAACTGTACATGTCTTTCTCTTCCAGATGAACTCTAGCAGTGAGGTTGTCTAAATCATGATATACCTAAACCACAGTCCATTTTTCATGTTGGTCTCCGTGGTTAAGCTTATGAGGATATGATTGTACGGTGGTTATCATGGCATAATGTAAATTGTGAGTTGTGTTCACAGGCAAGAAAGAAGACTTGGAGTTGCTTTCACTGCTGTAGGAGGTGACGAGGTAGGTCAACAATAGAACCTGAGTGGGATGGCTGTGGGCTTTCGTACTGCTGTGTGTTTCACTGGATTTCTGTGGGATTTGGTAGCTCTGATTGCTTCTGTAATATACAAATGGGGAAAAAAAATTGGTATTACCTTATCTATCTCTTAGAAAGAAATAACTATTTTTCTACAGTTATATGTGTTTGTTTTTAAATTTAAATCTTACCTATCATTTGTGTATTTGAATGAATAACCCTTTCTTTTGAATAGGTGAATAAGTAGTTATGATTCAAGTATTACATTACTCAACAAAAATTCATGATATCATCATATTTTATACTCTCACCACCTGAAAAAACTATTTCGAGGTAAAAAAATTTCTGTGAAATTGTCTTATTGGTCCACAAATTATCTAGGTCCAATAAGAGTTCAATTTCAAATGAATGGGTTGAAAACTTGGGTTTTAGTCGATATCATTTGATTTTCTTATTACTCTTTTTACATTAAGAGTAGTTTGTATATTTGAAAAATATGAGAAGTGGTGAAAGATGATGAGAAATTTAACTTATTATTTTTCAACATTTTTTATACTTCTTAAAGACACAAACTCCCCCTTAAACATCAAAATCTCATCAAAAATTTTATGTTACAATCGTTGTGAATTATTGTATTAGTAAATCATATTTTGTTGATCTTTTTTTTTGCATTACAACTATGAAATAAGTAATGATAGTTATAGAAATAGTAAAAATTGGTTTAACATGTTGATATATAATAAATATTTTTATAGTGATTGAAATTACATATTGTACCTTATTTTTCTCGGTTCATGTTATATTTTGTCGATCATTTTTTTAGAGTGATATCAGATTGGATTTTATTTTTATCAATGTTTATCTGATATTACAAAATCAAATAATAAATTCTCTCCATTCAACAATTCGTAGTGCAAATGACTATTAAAATCCATGTAGTTATCTAATAAATTACATTAACATGATATGACTATTTCTCATACATAGAAATTGTTAGTATATTACAAATACATAATCATGAAAGTTAAGGTATTTTCGGAATTTCACTTTTAATGTTACCGTAAAAGAAATTATTACAATTATTATTTATTTATCTTATTTTATTATAACTATTATATGTAATAATACTATACAGTAAAAAGCTTATTATATTTTCAAGAGATCTGAAACGGTTGAATCTGTTTAGAAAAAAAAGAGCTTTTCTAAAGAACTGTACAGCTTCGAGCAAATTTATATCACTGATTAAAGAGAACTCAGTCTTGTATTATATTTCTAAAAAGTCATGGACTTGGGATTTTTCCATGTGATGATTCTCCATGATACATCCATTTTTCTGATGTATGATGCACTTTATATAATGTCTGCTAAACCATTCAAATATCTAAATCATCTTTGAACTTTTGGTTTCCAATTGACATGCATTCGTGACACTAGGATTGGCTTGGTAATATATTTTCAGTTTTAATTTTAATTTCGTATAAATTTTTATGTATCATTATTATATATAGATTTTTATCTTACCATTTATTGTGAAATTCAATTTCATTTGATAATAAAAATTTTAAAATATTTTATTATCAAACATACTCTCGAATGATGATATAAAAATACTTTAGAATAAACCATGATGATAACATGTAACTAAAAAATGGACAAATCAAAACTATTTTCCAGTATAGTTTGTATTATTCGTCCAAAATTCTTACCAGTGCCTGCACTTAAATATAATTGTATAAATTTTATTATTCGACATCCACAAATACAAAGTGAAAATTTTTCTTAAAGTGAACGACTGCTAATTAATTGTTTTTAGGGTATTGTGAAGTTGCAGCTTCCATAACATTAACATATTTACTTAAATGCAAGTAAAAATTCAATTTTTGAGGGTGACATTTCATCTAATGGAATTAAAATTCAACTTAAAAGCAAGTAAAAATTCTTACTATAATGGGATAATGAGACTGGAAGTACTACAATCTCAAAATATTTTAGATGATTATTCTATAATTTAGCTATATGAATTTAAAATTTATAACTAATAAAAATTACATTTAAAAAATATATATAAAAATGAAAAAGATCATTTTATTTCGATACAATCTTTATAGAATTTGAAGTTTGGGGGGTTGTGTCTGACAAATTATCTTTACTAATGATCTCGTCTTCATCATACTCTAACTTTATCGTTGCAATTTTTCACCAAGTTTAATTTTTTCTTTGTAATCTTAAATTTTAATTATAAAAATTAAATTATTTATAACTTTTATTATTACAATATTTAAAAAATCAATATTAAACTTTCTTGTCAAATTCCTTCGCCTAAACTTTTTTCTCTTATTTTTCATACGTACACAAACAACATTCATTTTTACAATTTTTCATTAAATCTTATTATTATTATTTTCTATTTATTTTTAAATTATTATCATTTTATTTTTATCATTACTATATTACAAATGAACTCTGAGTTTTGAATTTTCTGTTGCTCAACTTTGTCAGAGAAAAAACAAGAAAGGGTGGACGAATTTATATTAAAGAATATTTAAAAATAAAAAATTAAATAATATTTAAAAATAAAAAATTAAATAATATTAAAAAATTAAAAATTAAAAGAATATTTATAAATATTAAATATTTATTAATTTTTTTAAATTTTCGTCAGACACATCTGAATTTTTTTTTGATTTCTTCTGTATTTTAATTTTTTTTCTCTTATTTTTATTTCCTGAATTTTCGATGGCTTATAAGATTTGCTCGTTCATGTGTTCACATGATGGGTCGGCTGGCCGTGTGCGCCGACGAGATTTCTCGGCTCGCGCAATACAAAATCCCGAGTCTACTGTTGCCCACCTCCGCTCTGGTCGATCCCAATGAGATGTTGCCATCCACTGCAGCTCGCCTCTAGATTCTTCTGCCACCTCCATCCGAGTACAGAACGCCACACCCTTTCCACCTTCAGCCGTTCCCCTCCCTCACATTGCACCAGGCAAGACGTCGCCTCTCTCCTCCAAGCATGCCTCTCGGGCAAAACCCACCTTCCCACCCTCCGCCAGGTCCACTCGCGGATCGCCGTCTGTGGGCTCGCTCCCGACGTCTTCCTCGCCAACATGCTCCTCAACGGGTATTCCAAGTGCGGCGGCTTTGGCGACGCACGGGACCTGTTCGATGGAATGCTCCAGAGGAATCTCGTTTCTTGGTCCACTTTGATTTCCATGTACGCGCAGCGTTTCCACGGAGAGGAGGCGTTGGGATTGTTTCTGGAATTCCGGAGGTCGTCGTGTGAGGGCCCGAATGAGTTCATTCTCGCTAGTGTTCTGCGCGCTTGCGTGCAAACAAGGGATGCTGGCTTTGCCACACAAGTCCATGGTTTGGTCTTGAAGATGGGTATGGACTCGGATGTTTATGTGGGTACTTCGTTGGTCAGTTTCTATTCTAAGGTTGGTTTGGTGGATTCCGCTTGGTTGGTGTTTGATGGACTTCCAGCTCGGAATTCGGTTACTTGGACTGCCATCATCACTGGGTATACACAAGGTGGAAACAGCGAAGTTTCTCTTCAGTTGTTTAAGATGATGAGTAGGGAAGGTGTGGTTCCGGACAGGTTTGTTATTTCTAGTGCCATAAGTGCATGTTCATCCCTAGCGTTTCTTGATGGTGGTAGGCAGCTACATGGCTTCGCCTATAGAAATGGAGTGGAGCTGGACATTTCAGTTAATAATGTGCTTGTAGATTTCTACTCCAAGTGTTTCAAAGTTGATGTGGCACGAAGACTCTTTGAAGGAATGGATGCAAAAAACCTTGTATCATGGACTACAATGATCGCAGGTTATATGCAAAATTCTTGTCATACCGAAGCATTGGAGTTGTTTTCTGAAATGAGTCACCTGTGTTGGCCGCCAGATGCATTTTCTTGCACAAGTGCTATGAATTCTTGTGGTTCACTAATGGCATTGCAGCAAGGCAAACAAATACATGCCTATGTATTAAAGACCGAATTAGAAAATGATGACTATGTGAAAAATGGCCTTGTTGACATGTATGCTAAATGTAATTCCATACATGATGCTAGAGCTGCCTTTGATAGTATGGCAGAACACAATACAGTTTCTTACAATACAATGATTGAGGGTTATGCAAGCCAAGAAGATCTGATTGAATCTGTTAAGCTTTTCAATAGGATGAGATCAACATCATTATTTCCAAACCTATTGACATTTCTCAGCCTTCTTGGAGTGTCAGCTTCTCAAGGAAATATAGGTCTGAGCAAGCAGATTCACGGGATGGTGTTCAAATATGGTGAGTATTTACACATGTACAGTGCTAGTGCTTTAGTTGATGCCTATTCAAAGTGTAAATATGTTGAGGATGCAAGGATTGTGTTTGAAGAAATGGAAGATCGAGATCTTGTCGTATGGAATACCATGCTTTTTGGTTTTGCTCAAAATGATGTAGGTGAAGAAGTCCACAAACTCTTCAATAGGATTTCTTTTGCTGGAATAAAACCCAGTGAATTTACCTTTGTGGCAGTTTTAACTGCAGCCAGCTCTTTGGCTAGTTTATTAAATGGAATGCAGTTTCATTGTCAAATAACCAAATTAGGTGTTGAGTATGATCCCCATGTTTCAAATGCACTTATTGATATGTATGCAAAGTGTGGGAGTATCAAAGAGGCCAGGAAAATGTTTGATATCACTGGTAAGAATGATGTTGTGTGTTGGAATTCAATGATATCCAGATATGCAGACCATGGGGAGGTTAAAGAAGCACTTATTCTGTTTAAGGAAATGCAAGTTGTGAAAATTTTACCCAATCACATAACTTTTCTTGGTGTGTTGTCAGCATGTAGCCATGCAGGCCTTGTTGATGCTGGACTTATTTACTTTGATTCAATGAAGTCTATTTTTAACATTGATCCAAACATGGAACATTATGCTTGTGTGGTTAGTCTTCTGGCCCGAGCAGGTAGATTGCATCAAGCTAAGGAATTCATCACAGAAATGCCTGTTGAACCATCTGCAATTATATGGAGGAGTTTTCTTGGTGCCTGTAGAACATTTGGTGATGTTGATCTAGCAAAGAATGCGGCTAAAATGGCAATCCTTATGGAACCGAAAGATAGTGGGACTTATATTTTGTTGTCAAATACTTTTTCTTCCAAAGGAATGTGGGGTGATGTGGAGAGGCTGAGGAAGCAAATGGATAGCAGTGGGGTTGTTAAAGAACCTGGATATAGCTGGATTGAGCTCAGAAGTGTGGTTCATTTATTTACTTCCAGAGATAAAGGACATCCTGATGAAAATTTAATTTGTGCAACATTGTATACGTTGACAAATTTGATGGGAAACGATTCAAACTAGAAGTTTACATTGAAATACCAGAATTTCTGGAAGGGTCAGAACGTTCATCATACATCTCTCAGATAAAAATGCTCCCAGCCTACATGAGGAACATGCTCTAATAAATCATCAAGAAAAGGTAAGCTGCTAGATTTCTTTTAATTTGTTTTTTAAATTCTCAGATTCTTTTTGTTGGAATCATAGAACACGATTTTAGAATTCAACACCACAATCATCATACAAACATCATATACATGATACACATATAACCTTGCACTTGCTATAAATTTAAAAGTACCCATTATGTTGGCATTTCAAAAAAGTTATATAATATGCCTCTGATCATATGCCTAGTGTAGAATGGTTAACTACTTTTAAGGTACGTGCAAAAAAGGTTGGAAAATATTGTGAAAATTTTATATTATTAGTATATTCTAATGTAAATTATATTAAATTGCATGATTCTGTGGAGCAATACTGCCTGTAATATCCATAGGAAGCTCCATACTAATACGAGCTGCAAGTTTCTCAATAAAACACACCACAAATTTACTGTTTGTTTTTTGTCTAGAATTTGCCTTCAAACAAATAGTTCGTTTCTTGCAACATGTCATCCTTATGAGTATGTTATCATTTCCTTCACCTCCTTTGTAAATCAACCACTTTATTGTTGGGATTGTCAGTCTTTAGAGAATAAAAGTTTGAACAAGCAATTGTGATTTGGAGGACCCATCATTTTCTTTGTTCTAAATTCTAATTAAAAAGTTGTTAAGTAATATATATTTTAGGAAATTTCTTTTCATAAAGTTTGATGATGTAAAACTTAATGATAAATTTAGATAAAAATATTTATGTTAAATATAAAAAAATGAAAAAGGTGTGAAGTACAGCAAAGATGCAAGGCAAACAATGTGTTCATGAAGATCAAGTGAAGATGAACAAAAAGCTTGAAAATGAAAATTCAAGAGTACTTAAAGTTTCTTTGTGCTAAATTGTAGTAATGGTGTGTGTCCTTGATAGTATTTGTAATCTGTTGTGGGTGTACTTGAGAGTGTGATTGCAACTGGTACAGAGAGTGTCGTCGTACGTACGCTTTGGTGGAAATGCAAGGGTGGTTGCTATTGTTTGGGAGGTAGCACTCTCCAAGCATAAGATAATTACCAAATCAAAAGCTTAAAGCAAACCTTAATCTCTTACCCTATTTACATTATCCCTTTAAGGGATTTGATTACCTAGTTAATGAGTTTGGGTAATCACTCCATCTGTAACATTACTTCATTGCTTCAAGGACCTTGTCGTCAAGGTCCAAAAAGAAAGAAAGGAGCTTGTGATAGTTTTCCCATGTGGCGGATTCAATGCTTTCTCCTCCTCGTAGCCACACCTTTCTCTACCATCATCTTGTCAAGTATCTTGATTGATTGTTTGTCCCTAATCAGGTAATGAATTGGAACCTGCCATGGGATCACGTTGGCCATTGGTTTGACCTTTCTTCAAACTGTGAAATGTGGAAGACTAGGTGAATTCGAATGCTTGGTGGTAACTTTAATTGATAAGTGTTGGGAATAGTCCCACATTGGCGGAAGACCAATGGGCAATTGTGCCTAATACCTGGGTTGAGATCTCTTCTACAACTTAGCTAGTTTTGTAGAATGTGGGCTCTCTCAATATGATATCAGAGCTTCAGGTCTTAGGACTCACCTCCTAGTCGAGAGAACACGTGTGTGGTATCACATGTGCAGGGGAGTGTTGGGAATAGTCTGACATTGGCGGAAGACCAATGGGTGACTGTGCCTAATACTTGGGTTGAGATCCCTTTTACAACTCAGCTGGGTTTTGTAGAATGTGGGCTCTTTCAACAATAAACAATAGGCCCAATGTGTTTGATAATCTCAAATGATCTATGATATCGAGTTGCTAACTTCTAGTTATAGTGGCATTGATACTAGATGTTGCGAGCGTAATTGAGAGTACATTTGCAATTGGTACAGAGAGTGTCGTCGTGTAGGTGTTATGGTGAAAATGTGGAGGTGGTTGCTACCATTTGAGAGGTAGGACTCTCCAAGCATACAATAATTACCAAATAAAAAGCCTAAAGCAAACCCTAATCTCTTACCCTATCTACATTATCCCTTTAAGGGATCCAATTATTTGGTTAATGAGTTCGAGTAATCACTCCATTCGTAACATAATCCCTTTGATTCTTTCCATGTTAAATATATTATAAATGACATGTAGGATAGATGTATATACTTAGATTGAACACTTGACTATGTTTGTTAATGAGTTGAGGTGAGATTTTTATTACGCGATGTTGATTATATATAGTAATTATAGTAGAACAGATAAATGAATAGTAATTGTAGTAATTTCTTTTACTGTAATAAATGTAAAATACCGAAAATACCCTCATTGCACATTTTTACCCCGAACCGTCAGTTGTGTTTTTGTCAACTTTGGCAACGTTCACAAACACCACTCCCAGCTTCAATTAGTATTCCCAATTTTTATCACTATCTTTACATTTTCCAATCTACTTTTCTCATTATTTTATCATCATGTCTCTTATCACATCAACATTTATATATTTTAAACAATATTCTTTTACAATTTAATTAAAATAATCAAACATATACAACATGTTTTTAAAAAATAGATAATTTCTATTTTTATATTTTACAATATATACAACATTTATATATTTTAATGTATAATAAAATAGATAATTTCTCTTTATTATTTTACTTTTTCATTTGCTAACACAACAGACCACATTTGTTGTGTTGGACACAATAGACGTGGTCAAAAGAAAAAGAAAAACAACAGACGTGGTAAAAAAAAAACACAACGGACCACCTTTGTTGTGTGTGTGTTTTTTTTTTGTTTTTGTTTTTTACCACGTTCGTTGTTTGTTTGTTTTATTAAAAGATATAGAATATATACAACATTTATAAAGTTGTATATATTGTAAAATATAAAAATAGAAATTATCTATTTTTTTTAAAATGTTGTATATATACAACATTTATATATTTTAATGTGTAACATCCTTCCTAGCAATTGTAACATATTTCCTTGTCACGCATTTTCTATCATTTACAAAAAATTACCTATAAGCACCTGGAATGTAATAGTCATTTGGATGCACGAATTCTTCCATCAATAGAGTTTACCATTTAATTTTTTAATATAAAATAATCATGAAAAATAAAATATGCAATTTCTATCACTATAAAAATATTTGTTGTATACCAATATGTTAAACCGTCTTTTACTATTTCTGCAACTATTGTTATATATTTCGTAGTTGTTTTAGAAAAATAGAAAAAATATTAACAACGAAACATGATTCAGTAATACAATAATTTAACATGAGTGTTACATAAAACGGTTTTTACATTTTCTATCATTATATTACAAAACATTTCTTACATAAACTTTATTATATGATATTTATTATTAAATAAGTAATTTTCATTAATGAGGGTAAAATTGGAATATGAAGGTTAAAATGTTGAATGTTAGAAATATTCATTTTTTTCCAATGCTTTATCAGGGTTCGTGTAGGGAGGGGGGGATTTCGTCGCTCCACTGTATCCCACTTAACCTCGTTAACAAACATGAGCTTAAAATAACTTATTCATTCATCTACTGTAAAAGTTGCAATGTTGCAAAATCCACATACCATTTTTAGGGAATGAAATACTGATTTCTAAAATAGGTGTGTAGTTAAGAATTGGACTTAGATTAGTGTATCAATTTTAGTACCAACATATTGTTTTGCCATGAATGACACACTACTTATTAAAAATTGGAATACTGTTTGAAGGACAGACCTGTAGTTGTTTTCTAGATTGTGAATGACATTGTTATTGTGCAAACACATACCATTTGTTGCATCAAGATTTAGTGTCTAAAGTGTTCAACATACTAATATTCATATAGAAAGTTAGGGTAGGTATTGATTGACCTATCAATTTCATCATTAGCATACTAATCCAAGTGTCCATTAAAAGAATGACATATTGAAATCATAAACGACATACTGAATACACTTAAAATAGAAAATAAATCTAGTTGTTATGCCTTCTCTTTTAGGTTGTTGTTGAGTATTATGTCTTGGAGTAGTTATGGGTATTCGGATCCTATTAGCATTCATTTATTGTTGTATACATATCCTCACTATATAATGGAAAACCCTAGTATCTTCTCACTTAATCTCTCTTCCTTCTAACTTGGTATTAGATGTTAGATTCTTCTAACTCTCCTATTGTGTGCCCTTCCCTCCTTGTTTACATAGGTTTCTTCTTCCCTATGTGATAATTTGATGATTCGGTTGTCCTTACTCTTTGATGCCATGTGTAAGGTTCTCAAGATGCCCTAATCTAATCTTGCAATTCTGGCCACTCATTTCTATTGTAGTATGGAGCACTTCGTGGACAACCTTACGACATGTTTGATGGTTGCCGTTGTCAAGTTGAACAAGACAAAGTATTTCCATTGGGTTCCTTCCTTCAAAACCTTCATTGCTGCTCACATGTGAGAGCCACCTTCACGATGACCCACCCAATGTCAAGTCCAAGAAGTATGTTGAATGGTATGTCATTGATTACTTCGTCATTTCTTGGTTATTGAACAATGTCGAGGACTCTATTGCTAGAAGTCCCTCACATCTTTGCTTGGTAAAGCTAATCTAGGAGACCCTCCATGCATAGTATGCTAATGAATACAACATCTTACGTGTCTATGAAGCATACAAGCAACTATTCACCCATTATTAGGGTGATCTCTCCATACACTTATACTACAATTGACTGCGAGAGCTTTTGGAAGAGCTTGATGTGTATCAACCACGCATAATTGAACTCTTTGTGTAGAAATGCTATCATGAGGAACTTGTAGTTGCCATTCTTCTCGTAGGCCTTAATCCCTATCTTCACAATCAAATCTAAGGGTAGATTTTAGGTATCGACGTCGTCCTGTCTCTATAGTTCACCTTTAATCGAGCCCTATGTGTGTCATTGTAAGGCTCATTTAGGTTGTCTACCCTTGTTGATAGTTCCCCCATGGCCGTGTAGAGTGGAGGGTGTGGTGTTTATGGGTCTGGCCTAAATTCTTGCTACCAGAACAAATAGAGTGGTTGTTTGTGGGAGTCGTATGTGCACTGTGGGTGACACAATCATCTATTCAACCATTGTTAGGATAAATTTGACCACCCCTCAATTACTTATCTTGCTATGATGAATCCTCTTGGTGTGGTGGAGCCTTCTCTTATGTTGACGGTAACTATTATTAAGGTGGACAATGTTGAACTCTTACTTTATTAGGCTAAAAAAAACTCTTCTGCCACAATAGCCTATGTCCTCTCCTTAGGTATATCTGTCTTTCACATTGCTTTCAATAGTCCTTGGATTATAAATTCTGATGTCTCCAATCATATTTCTGGTGATCAGTCTCTTTTTTAGTACCTTTCAAAGACTTGTGCCATCAAATTTGTCACTTTGCTGATGGCCATCCTTACCTTATTTTTGGTGTTGCAATGACTAATCCTATAGAAGACTTAACCTTAGATAATGTCCTTAATATTTTTCCTTTCTATCAATGCTATTACCAAACAATTACACTGTTCAGTTACCTTCTATCCTTTTCATTGTTCCTTTTAGGCTCTATCGATAGAGAGGAGACTTAGTTTGGACCTTGAGTGAGCACATGGGTCTATGTTTTGGTTAACAAGGATTCATTTCCTAGCCTTACTATTGCTATTACCCTTGGTGAGTCGTCCCTATTATGGCATCGATGTTTGGTTAACATTCTTTTGTAAGCTTCGAACTTTTCTTTGATGTTTCTGTTAGTCCTGTTGAGTGAGAGTTTTGTATTTTATGTAAATAGTTTTGTACTATCTATAAAAGTCGTAAGTTGTCTACCATTAATAGTCATTTTGAGTTAGTCCATTGTAATATTTAGGGACCCTCTAAGGTTGCATTTGCCTTTGGTTTTACTACTATGTTATCTTTGTTGATGATTTCTCTTAGGTCTCTTGCTTATATTTGTTGAAGAATCATCAACATTTTTTCGATGTTATTAGTCTCTTTTTTAATGAAATACAAAATTAGTTTGACATTAACTATGTTTGGGAAGAACTCTTTTAACTCTAATTTCAATTCTGTGCAAACTTTCACATATCATTATCACTACACAAACTCCACCACATTAATTACTATACAACTCAACTTTGTTTGTTTTATTACTCCTAGATCCAGTTCTGTTCAACTCTCAAAACTAACTAGAAAACTTCCCAAACATACCCATTGTTCCTAAAATCTTGTGTACTGACAATGCATTGGAATTTATTCATTCTAATGTGCAATCCTTTTGTGTTAAATACGATACCTCTTCACAGAATGATGTGGCCAAGTGTAAATATCATCACCTTCAATGTTACTCACACTTTGATGGTTGAGATCCGTGTCTTTAAATATTTGTGGTCTGATGCTATTTCTACTATTTGTTATCTTATCAAGTGTACATTTGCTTCTCTTTTAGGGGGAGATATTCCTCTTTGTTGTTTTTCCCCAATAAAGAGCTCTTTATTTTACTCTAGTTGAACAAAATCCATACTTCTGGGATGACTCTTCAAAGTCTTTCCAAGACATTGGAAGGTATCGTTACCTTATTAGCAAACTTATTTATCTCAAAGTGCTTGGTATTTCCTTTGTTGTTGGGCTCTTGAGTTAGTTTATGCAAACACCATGGGAAGTACATTGACTTGGTGTAATGAGAGTTCTATCCTATATTAAGAACAATCTGGGAAAAGGCCTGATATACTCTAAACACGGACACACTCATGTGGTTCCCTATTCTGACTTTGGATGTATAGGTGATAAAGTTGATAGAAAATCAAGTTTAGACTATTGTACCTATGTTGAGGGAAATCTAGTCACTTGGAGAAGTAAGAAAAAAAAAGTTATATCAAAATCAAATATTGAAGTAGAGTATTGATCCATGTTACAAACTATTAGTGAGATGGTGTGGTTAAAGTCTCTCTTAACTAAGCTTGGTGTGAAAGTATCTTTTCTTTTGTATATACATTGTGATAATCAAGTTGTCATTTATATTGCTAGTAATTTTATCTTTTATGAACACACCAAGTATATAGAGATAAACTGCTATTATATTTGGGAACTTGTCCTTATTGACACTATTTGTACTCCCCACACCAGATCTTCTCAACAATGGGTAGATATTTTTACCAAGACTCTAGGTATTGAAGTGTTTAAGGAACTTTATAAGAAGTTGGGAATGATTGATTTATATTCTGCAGCTTGAGGGGGAATGTTGAGTATTATGTCTTAGGGTCCGTTTGTGTATGTGAAAATGAAATGAAATGAAATGACGAGATTTCATTTCAGTGACAGGATTGAATTGAAATGAAATAAATTCTGACGTAGAGTTGTTTGTACACATGTCGGAATTGAACAAAATTAGGAATGTTTGTATTTGTGCACATGTCGGAATTGAATTGAATTAAATAATAATTATTTCATGTAATTTAAATAATATTATTATAATAAAAAAAAGGAATTTTAAAAGAATAAGGTACAAGTCTTTTTGTAATAATGTTTGAAGGGGAAATTGGTGGTGCGGGGGTGATTGGTCGTGCAGAAGGGGGGGAGGGGAGATCGACGATGCAGGGGGTGCGCCCCGACTTCGCAGAAAGGGGGAAAGGGAGATCGGTGGGGGGGAAGGGGTGCGGCACTCGACTTCATGCAGGAGAGATCTATAGGGGGGAAGGGGTGTGGCCCGATGTCGCATAGGAGAGATCGATGGGGGGGCGACACTTGCGTGCGGAAGGTTCCTGAGGTCACAGGGGGGGCGTGAGTCAGGGGCGAGACTTGCATACGGAAATGAAATCCACATGGTCCCCACACACTGTGTGAACAATGTCATGGGATCTGACGGAAATGAATTCCATCCTGCACAAACAACACTACCCTGGGAAATGAATTCATTTCATTTCCTTTCCTTTCATTTCCGCCCTGCACAAACACCCACTTAGAGTGTTTTGGGTATTTGGATTTTGTTAGGATCCATTTATTGTTGTATACGTATCCTTACTGTGTAATGAAAAAAGCCTAGTCTCTTTTCACTCAACCTCTCTTCCTTCTAATTGTCTTGAAACTATAAATAGGTATCCTTAGAGTCATGCAATGTACACCTCCTATGCTTCTCATGTTCTAACATTTCTAAGCATAATTCACACATTTTCAAGCATTTTTGAGATATTTCAAGGTTGGAATAAGGTTGCATTCATATTGCATATAAGCATTTCCACACATTAATATCCAAGAGATTTCAATAGGGAATTGGAGATCGTGGTTGTAAGTTTAATTGTCTTGGTTATTAAACTTTCACTGGGTTGTAACATGGGCTCATCAAATTTTGGTGAGGGCTTTTCAATTGTAAGGTGGTGAACTTAATAGAATTAGTCAAGGTGGTTGACTTGGTGGAATTGGTTAATAGCAAACTTAGTGGTGTTGACTAAGGTGACAGATGCTGGAGTGTAGGCTCGCAAAAACACTGGTTGCTATAACATGTAGAGTGACACGTTTGAGGTGTTGACATGAAATAACATGTAAAGTGAACTAGATTTACTTGAGGAGTGGATGCACCTCAAGTTTGAGGTGAACTAGTATAAATCTTGTTTTTTCTATGGTGTGTCTTTATTTTTGTGATTATCATTTTGTTTTTACTTTCGCATTGCATAATTATTGTCAAAATCAATTGAGCGTTGTGAAATCCATTTCATATTTTTAAATTCACTATTCATCCTCCTTTAATGAAGCTTTTTGATCATATATATATATATAAGTTGATGGGCTGCATGTGCCTAGATTCTCTCTCTTTTTTAAAATAAGTTCATGTGGTGGACCCACGTTTAAAGTGGGACCCACCCCCATAAAAAATAGAAAAAAAACATTTGTGAGAGGCACCTCCAGCTAGAGTTGGAGGCACCTCTATACTCATTTTTCTCATATATATATATATATATATATATATATATAGTAAGTTGTAATTGCCAATTTTTTCAAAATTTTTTACAACTTTCTTTCATTTTTCGGTTGTGCAATAAGCAAAAACCCTAAAAAAATAGTAACATTTTGTAACTGTAAGTTAACATTTACACCTTATAACAAAAAAACAATGAATTTTTCACCAAAATACAAAAAACCAACAGTTGTGGATAATTAACTATACAGCAAATGGTGCAAATCAGGATGACTCCATCAATCAAAGCACCACCATTCTTGAAAATTTGAAATCACATATCCTTCCACTAGTGGCATTAAGGACAGCAAAGCTGTTCTCCTGTTCTCCTTTTGCTGCAGAAGGCCATGACCTGCTTTCAAATGACCTCTTTAGTAGAATAAAATGTTATTGTTGGTATTCACGGCATTTTTAGCTTTGGACATCAATTTGATGGTTAAAAAGGATAGGATTAAAACACTTCACCAGGGGGTGAATAGAAATTTTATTAACAATAAATGAAAATTGCAATAATAAATTTGATTAAATGGGTTCTACATACGATGACAGTGTAATGCAGAAGCCATAATAAACATGATAATCATAGAAATAAAATGAAACAAAACACAAGTACACACCAGAGGGACACAAAAAATTTATAATGGTTCTTTAAATAGGTACATCTACTCATTAAACCTTTCTGCTTGAGTCTTACATTATATTCTAATGTTGTTCATGGGTCAACTCTATGTCATTTACAACTAGTGCTATTTCTAGGTTAGCACTCGACCTTTGCTATCTTGACTAATATTGTCAAGCCAAGTGAGGAGCCCTCACAATTGAGGAGTCCTCACCAAAGCCTGGTGAGCCCTCACCAGTGTCTAGTGAGTAGGGTTTATAACTAAAATACAAATAAAATCTTAAATAAACTCACAATATTGAAGTTCTACTCCTTATTGATGAGATCTTGAATATAGATGTGTGAGGATGAAGCTTTTTTTTTTGAATGCATTTGGAAATGCAATGGAGATGAACGTGAGTAGAGCAATAAGTTCTCTTTAAATGGAACATTGATCAATCTTTTCTAATCTTAAGATGCCTCCAAAAGTGTTTAAATAATGCTCAGAAATGATGGTGTAGCGTTAGGGTTCATGTAGGCATTACAATCTATGATTCTAGGATTGCTTATATATGGGAATTTGAGTCATACAAAAGAAGGTATTATGACTAGATCTACTTTTTGTTTTTAGTAGAATTGCTTATATATGGCTTACCATTCATTTTCCTAATGGTCACTTGATCGGTTTGCTTATTATATATAGGAGTTTGATCGGTATGTCGCGTTATGCTGATTTTGACTGTTGTAAGTACTCTTCATTAATATATTTTTTATCCTCTAACATGATGCTTATTAATTTTAAACACTCATTAAAAAATATTAGAGAACTGAGGGGCTGTTGGCGTCCACCGCCTTAAGATTGTAAGCACCTCCCACAGATTCACAGGTGGGGTCACTTCTCCTGTGGCCCGACCTTTAAATGCGAGAGGCATCCACGGCCCTTTCCAAAATATTATATGAAACTACCCACGGTTACATGATTGCAATGTGTCACTGCTTTAATATAATTTTTATTCTCCATGATCATTTCCTGCAACGAACTTATCTTTTCGCTTTGAGAACGAAGGAGACTTGGCACCTGTCGCTGGGTACCACCATGCATGCTCAAGTGTTGAATTCCACCCCCCTACCCCCCAAAATAAAAAAAAAAGATTACTCAAGCAGACACCAGAGAAGGTACGACGCTTTGATCTGGAGCCGTTTGTCTGTTTCCCTTTCTTTCATCCTTTCTCACGTTGGACAAAGAAATCGAGGCTCTCGTCATGTGAAGGGCGGAAAGCGTAATCATTCGTGGGGAAAAGTGGGTGGGTTGTAAGTTGTCCGCCACATACTTGGATTTTTTAAATCTGGGACCTCCAGGCCTTATTAATCTGAAGTTCTGAACATGATTCTATCCCCTCTTTTTTTTTTGGGTTGTTGTTGATGATATATTTATTTTTAGTTTTGCATGTCTTCATTTCTGTTCATATAGTTGGAAATGATTTCATATTAAATTTATTGAGAGGCTTGTATCTTTAAAAAGTATGAAAAATAATAAAGAATTTGTTTTATTATTTTTCATCATTTTTTATCATTTTTCATATTTTTTAGAGACATAAATCTCCCTTTTTTTTAGCGAATCATGATAGAGATAACGACTCTTATGCTTATATAACCCTTATTTTTAGTTGTGCAAACAATGTTCAGGGGCTTAATGCAGAACTCTTGTCATGCATGCAGGTGTTCCTTGTACAATCGATGTTGGTAGTCAGATACTTCAAGCTCTTTGCTCTAATCATACACCGGCATCTACAATGAAAAAGAGTAGGTAAGTACTCACAACAACAACAACATTGCCTTGTTTTTAAAATATATTCTACTGGTAGAAATAAAACTTCATCTTTTTAAAGGTTACGGTTATTAAATTTTAATTCGATTCCAGTTATTAAACTGTGCTGGGTGAAGGAATCCATCAGTCACTTGAGTTCAAGATGTACGGTTTGTTTCATTTTCAGTTAAAATTAAGGTAATCAAACAAATTAAATTGAAATTTATAATAAATAAAGTGATAGAAGTTTGTGTATAAAAATTTGTATGATGATGATATATGAAAATTTATATAAGTTTGAAAACAAATATAAGAATCATGGGTGTATTTATGAGTAGTTTTTTTCTATTTCAGGTGAAAGAATAGTAATTGAAATTAATTTTATAAACAGTAATTTATATGACATTCAGGAATGTTTTGACAGCGAACGGATGTCACGGGATGATGGCTCGCAAGCCCACAGCCGTGTTGTTCCGCGGGAAGAACGTGGACCCCGTGTCCATGCAAACACGTAAGATGACGAATGACGAAGCCCTCCCTCACATGCATCATTTGTGTGTATATATATCTATATATATAGATGTACGCTGGCACGGTAGGTTGGGCACTTGCGTCTGGTGGGGGAAGAGGGATGGGGGCGGCAGCGGCAGCGGCAACAGGCACGGGCACAGGCACGACAATGCATCATGTCGTGTTGCTTGCAATTGTCGTGGTGGACGGCGTGCTGCTCCTCCTCGGATCCGGAGCGTCGTCGGTCGTCGCCCAGCAGTCGCCGGTGTTCGCCTGCGACGCCTCGCGGAACGGCAACGTGAGCGCGTACGGCTTCTGCGACGGGTCCCTGGCATTGGAGTCCAGGGTGAGGGATCTGGTGGAGAGGCTGACGCTGGGCGAGAAGATCGGGTTTTTGGTGAACAAGGGGACGGGGGTTGGCAGGCTGGGCATCCCCGCTTACGAGTGGTGGTCGGAGGCCCTGCACGGCGTGTCCTACGTCGGCCCGGGTACCCACTTCTCCAGCCTGGTTCCCGGCGCCACCAGCTTCCCTCAGGTCATCCTCACCGCAGCCTCCTTCAATGCCTCCCTCTTTGAAGCCATTGGCAAGGTACGTGAGAGCCCACATTAATTTATTTAATCAATCAACTCCTGCTTTGCTTTGCTTCCATCGTCGCCTTTTGTGTTTTTCGCCTACCACCCTACTTTTGCTGTTGTGCTTTTATTTTCACATTTATTTCTGTCACTATTACAAATTTCCAATATTCTGCAGATTTATTTATATATTTATTTCTGGTAGAGTATTAAGACACCAACCGTAAACCAGACCGGCCATTAATGAGACATCAGAAAGCACGGTTGAAGAGAAAGAACCGCACCATTAACAAGTTAAAATATTGGAACGTAGTCCTAGGTAGAGAGGAGAGATGCTTCAGTGATGGTGTTTGGTTAGATTTTAATTAGAAAAGAAATGCTTGAGAGCACACTTGTTTCAGATCCCTCTTTCGCCTCTCTTAAATAATTGGTTTCATTGATCTGCCAGCTTCTCTCCATTTGTATCTATGTGTGCGTGTATTAATTAAATAAAATTCCAAGTGAAGACAAACCGGTAAGCTTGCCTGCTTGGTTTCTTGGTTGCTTTTTTTTTTTTTTCTAGACTTGAAAGAGAAACTGGTTGATGTTGTAAAGTCATGTATCATCATTGTATGGACATTTACAATTGGTTTAAGAGTGAGTGCTACTTTAGTCCAGGCCACACATCAGAGCTTGCTGATACCCAAGAAATGGAATTATGTGGTGTGAAGAAGGCAGCATGTGAGGGAGTGAGTGGTCAGTCCACAGTCACCCCACGCAAAGCTACAAAAACCAGGCTGTCCTCCTGCCAAAGAAGCTTTGCCAACCTTTTTGATCTGAAAGAAAGGAGGACCCATAAAAATCTCTACGCATGCACGAGTAAAATTGCATCCATTTGTGGTCGTGGTGTGAAACAGCAAAACGTTGAGCCGGAGGTGTGGTGGTTTTGATTTGCAGGCGGTATCGACGGAGGCTCGTGCCATGTACAACGTCGGCCTGGCGGGGCTGACGTACTGGAGCCCCAACGTGAACGTGTTCCGAGACCCGCGGTGGGGGAGAGGGCAGGAGACGCCCGGCGAGGACCCCTTGCTGGTGGGCAAGTACGCCACCGGCTACGTCAGGGGCCTGCAGGGGGCGGACGACGATCCCAAGCGCCGCCTGAAGGTCGCGGCGTGCTGCAAGCACTACACCGCCTACGACCTCGACAACTGGAACGGCACGCAGCGCTACACCTTCAACGCCAAGGTAACCCTGTTTATAAGTTTTTTACCGTGTATTTTTGTTTTTTTACTGTATTTCACGGTAATTTATAATAATATTTATTAAATAATTTTAATATTTTATATTAAAAAGTCAGTCATATGAAAATACTAAATCTTATAATTTCTTAAAAAATATAAATACCATCTTATTTAATTTTACCTCTTAAATAAATACACTTATAATTCATTAGCCACCAGCTCCGAGTCATGTTAACGATCATCAAGTTAATTAATTCAACCAGCAAGCATGGTTGTTCCGTTGTTAATCAACCCGGATTAAGCAGTCGTCGTGCCTGCGCAGGTGTCCAAGCAGGACCTGCACGACACCTTCCAGCCTCCGTTCGAGAGGTGCGTGAAGGATGGGCACGTGGCGAGCGTGATGTGCTCGTACAATCAAGTGAACGGCGTTCCCACGTGCGCCGACCCTCACCTTCTCGCCCGAACCGTGAGAGGCAAATGGAAGCTCAACGGGTACGCACGTGCGTACTTTATATATAATTAATATATATATATATATATATATTGTCGGTTATATGATACATGTATACATGTAAGTAGATTAAAATGGTAGTTTGTACCATCGCGAAGGTACATTGTCTCCGATTGCGACTCCGTGGACGTGCTGTACAACGCCCAGCATTACACCAAGTCCCCCGAGGAAGCCGCTGCAAAGTCCATCCGTGCAGGTCCATCCATTGATTCCTTACTTGCTTGTTCATCGTTCATTAATTCCTGAGGATGTGTTGGTTGTGAAGTTATTTATTATAGAATCAATTTTGACGATTGTGTAGGGTTAAAGTTAAAGAGTAATGAAATTATATAGTTTAAGATAAAAATTTGTACAGGATTAGACTTGAACTGCGGGTCCTTTCTCGGGCGGCACACGGCAGCGGCGGTGGCGGCGGGGCTGATCAAGGAGGGCGACGTGGACGGGGCGGTGTCCCACAACCTTGCCACGCTGATGCGGCTGGGCTTCTTCGACGGTGACCCCAGGAAGCAGCCCTACGGCAAGCTGGGACCCAAGCACGTCTGCTCCGCGGAGCACCAGCACATGGCTCTTGACGCCGCTCGCCAAGGCATGGTCTTGCTGAAGAACCACGCCACCCGCGGCCTCCCCTTCTCCTCCAAGACCATCAGGTCCCTCGCCGTCATCGGGCCCAACGCCAACGCCTCCAAAACCATGATCGGAAACTACGAAGGTCGGTCACGTCCATGTGTGCTGCCGCCGCCGCCGCCGCTTGCTGCTCTTTAATCATTCCATGCTACGATTATGCACATATATGTATGTTAATAATGCACAGGAACGCCGTGTGAGTACGTGACCCCGCTCCAAGGCCTCGCCAGAGCCGCCTGCGTGGACAGCGTGGTGTACCAGCCCGGCTGCCAAAACGTGGCGTGCGGCAGCGCCCAGATAGGCGCCGCAAAGAAGGCCGCGGAGAAGGCGGACGCCACCGTGTTGATCGTGGGCACCGACCAGTCCATCGAAAGGGAGGGCCTGGACAGGGTCGACCTCCTCCTCCCCGGGCAGCAGCCGGCGCTTGTAAAGCAGGTCGCCAAGGCGTCCAAGGGACCGGTGGTGCTGGTCATCATGTCGGGCGGCCCCTTCGACATATCATTCGCCAAGCACGACCATCGCGTGTCGAGCATCCTCTGGGTGGGGTTCCCCGGCGAGAAAGGGGGCGCCGCCCTGGCCGACGTCATCTTCGGCAAGCACAACCCAAGTAAGCCGGCACTCGATTGTGGATGTTCCATCTCTGTGGTCGGATCGACGAACTAATCAAGCGTGGGTGGGGGTGGTGTGATTTGGTGGAAGGTGGAAGGTCGCCCTTCACTTGGTACCCGCAGTCATTCGCCGCCAAGGTCCCCATGACGGACATGTCGATGAGGCCCAACCCGGCCACGGGGTACCCCGGACGGACCTACCGCTTCTACACCGGCGACGTCGTCTACGCCTTCGGCGACGGCCTGAGCTACGGCCACTTCAACCACCGCCTCCTCCGAGCGCCGACCCAGATATCCGTCCCCCTGGAGCCCACGAGCGCATGCCGCGCGGGGAGCTGCGGATCCGTGGACCCGACGGAGAGCCGCTGCGGTGAGCTCGCCTTCGACGTCCACCTCCGCGTGCAGAACGCGGGTGCGGTGTCCGGGAGCCACACCGTCCTCCTCTTCTTCACGCCTCCGGCGGTGCACGGCGCGCCCCGGAAGCATCTGCTGGGCTTCGAGAGGATACACCTGGGAAGTGGGGAGGCGGCGACGGTGGCGTTCAAGGTCGACGTCTGCAAGGAGCTGAGCGTGGTGGACGAGGACGGACGACGCAAGCTCGCCCTGGGGCCTCATCTTCTGCACGTCGGAAGCTTGAAGCATGCGTTCACCCTGAACGTCTGATGATGCCGGAGAAGTTGACGCCGGCCGGTGATGTGGAATAATGGTGAAACAGTGAGTTACCAACATCAATTTACCTCATTGTTCGATCATTTTTATGCAATCCACCTTGAAAATAACTCAAAACTCATCTGAATCCTACGACCCATTTCTTGAAAATGTGTTTTTTGTTTTTCACGGATAATGTTAAGGTTCAAAGCTTGAGTGAAGATTTGAAGTTTGAGATTTTGAGGTCTATTGAAGTTTTTACAATCGCTAAATTATCATTTCATTGGTTAAAATTGTCAAACAAAGTACACATCCATGGTATTTTTATTATAGTTTTCAATTTAAAAAATATGCGTTGAATTTATTTTTAATATTTTTATATTCTCTTAAGAATAAAATTTAATATACCGTTTAAGGTATTCGCAGCAAAAAGTACTAATTTTTTAGGTTCTCTGGCCGGGAAGGTTGGATGGATCATAATGGATGATTTCGTGTTCAATACCCAATGGAAATCTGAAGTGTAATGCAATAAATCATAGGGTATGTTTGGAGACATTTTTTTTAGTTAGGAATTAGAAAAAGTTAATTTTGTAAATGAAATTAGATAGAAATCTAATTAATTATTTCATAAATTTTAATTCTAATTTTATATAAATTTTTATATTTTATTAATATTATATAAATTTTAACGTAAAAATTTCTACTGTATTAATTATTATACAATTCTAACTTTTTATTTTAGAACACCTAAAACTAACTAAAGTTCTTCCCAAATTTACCTTATAAGATTAGATAGGCCAGTTGATATCTTTGATTAGAGGTACAATTTTGTTCTTTTACCCTTACTCTCAACTTCTAGAATCACTTCTATTTTTTTGATGATATTCTTGATTCTTGATCTACTCTTTCCATTATCAAAATTACTTTTTACTTTCATTTCATCTCAAAATCGTTTCTTACATTTTACTCTTAAAATTTATTTTTCTCACTCTAAAAGTACTAGAGTGGACTAAAAAAATGAAACCGTAGTTTCTCCCGAAGGGCACGTACACTGGTCTCCTTGAGTAGCAGCCATGGCCCAAGTGGCTGCCAGGCCCATAAGCATATGACCATCCAAGAGCAGCCCATTGGACCGGACCTCTGCGATGATCCGAAAAGAAGAAGAAGAAGAAAAAAGAAGAAGGGGGGGTCAATAAAGATAACGATGACGATTAATAGAGTGATATCTTAATGGTCGTAAGGCTTTTCACTAAATATTTATGAATTTAAATTTAAAATTTTATTAACGTAGTAAAATTATCTTAAAGTAATAATTTAAAAGAAAAATAGATGGCGATGATGACCCTTGAGCTAATCCAACAGCTACTAAATTGGGTGTGAAGGCAATGGTGATAGAGGTTGGAACAAGTAGGGGACGGGTTAGCGATTTCGAAACTACATTTTGTTCAATGAAGTAAAATTATGACTAACGATTGCTATAACGAGGGATGAACATTAGATATTGTGATGGATTTTGAATCCCATCACAAAATGCTATTCCATTGCGCAAGATTTTAGTATGTACTGTATAGAAAAAAATTATCCGTCACATTATTCCACATTAATTATAGTGATGGCAATGTCACTCAATTTTGTTAATTGGATTACTTCGGTGTCTTTATTGTCGTGGATGTAAAAGTGATTACGCTACAATGTGAGGGGAACAACAGTAGAAGAAAAGAGAGATGAAAGGCATTAATTCTTCTTACTCCAGTAATGGCTTTGGTTTCGAGGAGGTACCGAATAATGCATTGCAAGTAAGGAAGAAGCGAGGTTTTAGAAAATGCATTAAGCATTTGTTTGTATAGATTTAAGAATTGATGGAAGATAAAAAATACGGGATTTGATGGAAAATTACAGAATACTAGAGATATTTATGGAAATGACAAGAATTAAAAAAAGTTTGTACTTTTCCATCTATTTTTAAGTGGAGAATGAGAAATGATACTCGAGAAATAAAAACATAAATGACATTGGTTAGAAAATGAAAATATAAATAATATTGCTTGGGAAATGATGGTAAAGTACTATCCCATATTTTTCATATAAACAAATGACATAATAAAATTAATCAATGAAAAAGTAAATTCCTTTATCATAATTTTTAAGTGTACAAACACCCACTCTCTGCTATTCTTATACATGTTCTTAGCACTCATGATTTTCCTAGGACTATTTTGAAGCAAATTTGTAGGTTGTTTTCTAATTTTCTTTGGGAAGGTACTTCTTCTTAAGGGTGACCTTTGGTGAAATGAACTTCTATTACCCAACCCATCTAGGAGGGAGGATTAGGGATCCGGAAGGTTGAAGATGTGATACTTGCCTTGCACGCCAGAATAGCTTAGCGTATTCAACATGGTAAGGGGTTATGGTCTGATTATATGCATAGTGCTTATGGTGGTATTGTGTTTCCTTGCACAAGTGGATCTCCTTTGTAGAGGAGCCTTCATAGACCATGGAGTCTGTGTTGCGCCACATCTAAGCTAGCATGGTTTGACATCAGAGCTAAGGGGGTGTGGTCGTGTCTCTCCTTGTAGAGGCTAGCAGCCACCGAATTCTTGGTTATGTAGTTTAAGCCTTTTGGAGTTGGCACGGTTTGACATCAGCAGCTTAAGTGACATGATGCCTCTTTAGGATTTCTTGGGCTTGCAAGTTGATATAGGCAAGCTTGGGGGCTCTCCAGATAGGTTCTTTTGGCAGGGCAGTAAGGATGGCCTTCTTTCTACTAAGGGGGCATGGGAGTGGATATGGGAACATGACATTCATTCTCAGTGGAATGTTGGCCTTTGGTGTCCTTGTATCACTACTCAGGTCTCCTTTTTCCTTTGGCGCTGGAGATGGAATGTGTTGCCTACTAATGAGCTTTCTAGGTGCCGAGGTGTGCCCTTGGCTTCCATGTGCACCTGTTGCACTTGGTTTAAAGGGATGGATTCATCGGATCATCTCTTTTTTGAAGGTGAGTGGGCTATTTTATTTCATAATTTGGTTTTCGCTTGTCTTTGATGTGCAAATTCAAGGTGCTTGCCATTGGAAACATTGGATTGAGAGTTGCTTGGGCTACCAAGGTAAGGGTGGTAGAGGAAAGCTCTTCAAGTTCGTTATTGCCACAATTCTTTGGGAATCTTGGAAAGCTAGATGCAAGGTGGTCACGGTTGATGAGGCCAAGGACTTTGGCCACGTTCGTAGAAAGGTATGGATTTCTCTCTCTTCTTTCCTCAAGTCTGATGTACAGGTTGGTAGGAATAGTGGCATGCGTGGTCATTGGGTGGCTTGGTAGCGGCCCACACATGGTTGTTTCAAGCTGAATGTGGATGGCAAGTTTGCGGTCGATGCGCATAGTACGTGGGCAATGATGCAAGTGCTTTAGTCTAGCTTGCTCTTGGTTGTAGTGTTGCGACTGATTCTTTGCATGCAGAAGCTCCTCCTCTTCACCAAGGTATTGCCAAGTGTGTGACTTTGGGGTTGAATATGTGGCACATTGAGTTAGAGTTGGATTGTGATCACTTGTATAAGGCTCTGGTCATAGGGGATTGTTCACAATAGCATGTGTTCCATGTGGTGTCCCTCCTTACTTCATCAAGTGGCGCTACATCATCTTATTCATTGGGTGCTTTGTCAATGCAATCAAGTAACTGACATGGTAGTGCAGGTAACTTTCTCTCTTCTGGTTCTCAGGTTTACTGGTCCTACCTGGATCAAGAATGTCTTGCGTTGGATAAATGAGGACTCTATTCTTTATAGGTTGCTAGCTCTTTGGTCCTCCCTTGATTTTATGTTGATTTGCTTTGATTTTGTTTTGTATTGGCCAATTCTTTTCCTTGTGAGGTTTTGATTTGGTCTCCTATCACAACTTTGTGTTATGTAACAAGTTTATCGATTTGTTCCTGATGAACATCCTAATGAATAAAATTAAAATAAGAATTTCTTTTAAAAAAAAAGTGCGCAAACATCCACTAAAGCCGAACGGGGAATCGCTCGATCTCCGCTAGGGAGTTATATATATTTGTGGTATATATATGTATGTATGCATATTACAGTACAATTACAATTACTCGGTCGAAATCATGCATGCAATGCAGTCATATATGCTGCTTTATATATATTAGAAATGTCGAAGAGGTAGATGTAAGAGCTGGAAAAGTGGAAAGGCCGGAAAAGCATGGAGGAGGTGGATGATCGATGTACTAGAATATACTACACCACATCCCGGAGAAGCACGGTTGGGCAGTCCTTTTTGTCGATGGAAATCTTGATGGCGTCGACGACCAGCTGGGTTTTCCTGCTGATGATTGCCCATTTCTTGTCGGGGGGCGCGCCAGCATCCCTGATGTTTGCGACAAGCCTGGAGAACTCTGCCATCAGGCACGCCTCCTGAGGAAGGTGGGCGGGGACGTCATGTTTGGCGGGCAGCGGCGCCCAACCCGTGTGCAGCTCCTCAAATCCCGCGTCGGTGCCGAGGGAGAAGTAACCGCTGCGCTCCTCGAACGGAATGACGAAATCCGGGAGGTGCAGAGTGCCCCTCGTGCCTATGACGCACAGCTCCCCCGTCATGTGATCGAGGAAGGAG
>JAMKPZ010000488.1:0-94095 GCA_024699675.1 Amphibolis antarctica | reverse complement strand
TTTTTTATAACATTGTAATTATTCTTTTAATAGGTCACTCTCTATCCTTATCTTCCACATTTATTTTATTTATCTTATTGGTGGATCATCACAGTACAAATTAAAACCTACCATCTAACGTATGTGGCCATTTATCATCAATTAGGTATTTAATAAAATTCAACACCTTTGAATGATGAGGGTATAAATCATTTGATTTAAGGTGATTGATGTGTCACACACATCTGTTCGAAAAATGATAATTCGGTAAATCGCGTTACACATTTCTATTAAAAACAAACATTTAATTTATTAATCTTGTGCTCATTTCAATCTGGTGGAAGCTGGGAGCCAAATTGTACGAACGTTTTTACTATAATTGTGACGTCGGGTCAGAGATCCTCAGATCCTTGCGTTTGAATGCAACCGAATCCTTTTCTCGGTTGGACCATTCAATTAATTGTTATTTAATTTTATAATCACGAAGCTACGGACAAACTACACCGTTGTCGGTTGGAAAAACAAAATTTGTTTTTATTTGAATATAATCATGAATTTGGTAAACTAGATTTAAACTTCAATTACCGTATAATAATACTTTGGAAGGATCTGTGGAGATGAAATTGAGAGAAATTTAATTGGAAAAAATTTAATTTCGTTTAATTTAAGTGTTTATATAGATTTTTTCAAACGAAATCTAATTCTTTTACGGAATTCATTTAAAGTCAATTCTGACATCTTTCTTGTAAATTGAGTATAATCTTTTTGTCCGACCTCTTCTATGAGATATCTTGTAACTTTTGTATTTATTAAAAAGTCAATAGTTAAATTTTAAAATATGTTTATTTTTTACTATTTTTAAAATAAAAAAATTCAATTCTATCTGATTCTATTTATGTATAAATATTAAAATTTTAAATTCTATTTAATTCTGCAAAGTCTACAAATATCTCTTCATTGAATTCAATTCTAATTAAAAAATAAATTTTTAACCATTTATTTTTGTTTAATTCTATATATACAACGATCCTTCATTACACAATAATATATGCAAATAGTGGTAATAAGTTTCTCTCTCATTTTATGTTTTATAATAGCTATCATTGAGATCTACGTTCCACTTTGAAATTGAGTTTAAAGTTTTGTTTGAGATCTACTTTAATTAATTTCAGAAGTTAAATAAGATTGAAATTAAAGTTAATTTTATGAATAAAGTTGATAGTAATTAAAGTGATAAAAATTTATATATTAATGTTTATATAATAATATTATTATTAAAAATAATTTTAAGAGTTAATTGAAACTGAGACCCAAGTTTGATCGCATTAATTGTAATTTGACACTTTTTTGAAATCTTTTTTCGTACTTATAATTATTTATTTTAACTTATAATCAAGATTTTAATCTTTTAAAATCAATAAATCTCCGTAACATAAAATTCAAGTTAAATCAATTTAATTTTAGATCCTTGCTTCATTAGATTGTCTAAGAAAATAAAATCTGTTTAATTGCAGTATTCAATCAAATTAGTAGTCTATCCTAAGAATAAATCTTAAAAAACAAAAAATACTAACAATATTTTTTGTTAAAAACCTAAAAAAAACACGCAACGACTGTCAAAAAAAAAAAGAAAAAAAAAAGTGATGCCGCGGTTCATGACAGATCCAACTGACACTTCAATCCTTCGTGCACATGGGTTTTCCTGACGTAAATAAAAAACCGATCATTTTTCAAAAAAAAGCAATGTCAACCTTTACAGAAAAGAAATATCGTGAAAATTGAACGTTTAAACAGTTGAAATTAAATTTGAGTTAAAATTTCTTTTCATATGGGTCTCACATCCTTTCTCATAAATTAAATAAAAATAATAAATCTAAATTATTAGATTGATATCTGCAGTAGTTATATTGACACCAACAAAAAAATCATTCTTATCTTCTTTTTTTATTACAAAACTAGAATTACAAGATACCACTGTATATTAAATTAAACTATACAAAATTATTCTTATCCATTCATATTAAATTAAACTATAATCAATGTATTTAATAAATCAACTTCAAATAACACGAAAGTATACCTATAAGTCATTATTAGATCCAACGTTAAGTGACATGGTTCTATGTTACATTCGGTGATCAAGAAAAACGAATCGACAGAAAGATGATCGGAAAGAGTAATCGCACGTGAAATGTGATTTTTCTTTTCACGTTAAAATAAAAGTATTGCTTTGAGAAGATGAATCACAGGTGAAAAAAAGTTTTCTTTTTTACGGTTAATAAAAAAGCTACTTTTACGGTGAAATCGGTGAAAGTTTTTTTTTCATACACTCTCTACTTTTCCTGTCATTCATCTCTGTCGTCCACCATCTATCTAATGGTCACTCACAGAAATAACTTTTATTGAGTCATTTTTACCACATATATATATATATACACGTAATAAGTGAATTCTACTTTAAATGTAGAGTTTACCTAAAGTCTATAAAAAAATATTTTAACCACA
The DNA here is from genome assembly GCA_024699675.1 of Amphibolis antarctica. Classification (NCBI taxonomy): domain Eukaryota; kingdom Viridiplantae; phylum Streptophyta; class Magnoliopsida; order Alismatales; family Cymodoceaceae; genus Amphibolis; species Amphibolis antarctica. The sequence goes on along the minus strand of JAMKPZ010000488.1, from coordinate 91,611 downwards.
GGAATATTCATAAGGTTGTTTCTTACATGTGATTTTTTTATTCTTTAATGAATGAATTTTACTTTAAATGTAGAATATACCACGTGAACTTCTAAAAAATATTTAAGCTTTTTTTTGAAAATTATTATTTTAAGATAATTATATTGTATTAGTAAAATTTTAAATTTTAAATCATAAATTTTAGTCAAAGACATTTTAATTAATTATCAAGATATCGTTTTAGTAAAATATTTTAAACATCTAAAAATATTTTTAAAAACACGTAAAGTACGAGCAAGCTTCTGACACGAAACTAAATCCATATCCCTATTAAATTAAAAAAGACAAAATAAATATTTTAACATATTAATTGCGGGCCCAAAAGAGTTAACACACGTATGACCTTGGGAGAAACCGATTAGTCGTTCAAAATCGCTCATAATTTTCACGAAAAATTAAATATTAATAAATAATAAATAAAAAATTCTCGCTATTGATATGAACAAAATAAAATTCCTTTGGAGAGGGAGGTTAAGGTTTTGATAATTATGTTCAGTTTCTTGTAAACATGTACATGAATATCTAGGAACGTAGTACCAAAAAATCAAAATCTCTAGAAACATGCGTTGGATAATTTATTATTTTAAGAATAATTGAACTGATCAAATAAAATAATTTAATTGATCGACATAATAATATTTATAATTTTTCTAAAAAGGATATTTTTCTTGTAGACGCATAAGAATATTAATAATTATTTTTAAAAATTTATAAGTAAACCAATATTTGAAGTGAGGCGAATTCATTAAAACAATTAAAACAACACATTGTATATAATATGTAAACACGGATACATTATATTTTTTATAAAAAATAATTATTTTTAAATAGATAGAAAAATATTTATCAGTCAAATTGAAGTGTTTGACGAAGACAAGAATATCTGAGAATAAAAAGGAAATCATATGAATTTCGTTGAATGAGATTCATGAGAAGATATTTTAGTTTAATTAAAAATAATAAAATAAATAAATTAAAATTATATAATAAATTATAAAATAAAATTTTATATATAAAAATTTGGACGGTAATATATAAGAGTTCATGTACCGCGTCGTCGTCGCCGATGATTTTTCCCCCTGTTTCCTGCAAACACATGATTAGCGCTCTGGTTTTTTACCGCCGTTTCCTCCGTTGCGGACCTTGCGGTGCAAGGCTAGTAGTCCACGGCGATGTACGATCGTGCCGGTTGGTGGGCCTTGCCGACCACGGCAAGTCGTCCTCTTCTTCAGATCTATTGACATCATCGCCCCCGGTCGCCGCCTCCCTTTTTTCCTCCTGGGCCTGAGATTGCGCCATGATTGCAGCAGAATCCGCCACCCGGTAAGGATCATTCTTTGGTCGGATGGAAATGAAGAGGAGCAAGCGGCTGACGAATCACAAGTCGGATCTCGAGGAGGCGGACATTGGCGGTGGGGCGGAGGAGGAGGAGGTCAGGAAGCTGAGGGTGATGGGATGGAGTGGGGGTGGAAGGGTATCGACTCACCTGATCGTTGGGGTTTTGGTCAGTTTACTGGCGTTGTCCGCTACGGCGATGCTTGTGGCCGGAGTTGGATGGCAGTGGAAGACGGAGGTGGCGGCCATGATTGGAGATCGGGTGCCTGTCGGTGGTGGAAAACAGTATAGTCGCGTGCGGCAGAACCGGGACGAGGGTTATGAGAATGGTAATTTTGCTTGATTGTTTTTTCAATCTGGACTTGTTCTTTCCATGCCTTTCGATGCTTAGCACTATCTATATAATGTTGCGTGTGCGACTCTTTAACATCATCTTGCTTGAGAACTTTCAAAAAAAAATAAAAAATTGTTTGATCCGGTACGGGTGCGGTTGTGCTTTATATTTGTTGGTGAGAATTTGGAGCGTTCCCTGAGACCAAAAGTTGCAAGAGATCATGACTCAACTTTATTTCGTACAATCTGTTCTCTGATTTTTGATGCTCATTTGTTTTCATCGTCATCTACAATAAAATGCACAAGTTTTGAAAAATCAATTCCCTAGACGAGTGTGCAAAATTGTTGCTTGACAGATTACTCATGTGTTTCTGGCCTGGCTTGTAGATACGTTAACTTAATCTTAGATGTCTTGTTATCTAATGAACTAGTGCTGGTTTTTAACCAACTCTAATTAATTGAGTTGGTCTGAATTTTGTAGTTATGTACTTTATATAAAGATTCAAAACTTAGCAATTGCATCTTCTTACCAATGAAATAAGTAGTGTTGGTTTATTTTGAATCATGGTGATTTTTCTAATTCTCTTAAATCCATTTTGAAAGGTTCCATTTACGAGATATCAACATCTACTAGCACTGAGATGGATGACAAATTTCTTGGGGGCTTACTGTCTTATGGAATTGATGATGGATCCTGTTGGAGCAAGTATCGGTCTGCCTCATATCGGAAAGCATCTAAGCATAAACCTTCCCTGCATCTTCAGGACAGGCTCCGTGAATATGAAGCTCTCCATAAAAAATGTGCTCCATATACGGAATTGTATAATGAAGCTATCCGTCAGCTGAATTCTAATCAATCCACGGAGACCACAGAGTGTAAATATGTGGTATGGATATCATATAGTGGTTTGGGGAACAGAATACTAAGCCTGACCTCAGCATTCCTGTACGCTCTGCTTACAAACAGAGTTTTGCTTGTCGATAGAGGTGCAGACATGGTGGATCTCTTCTGTGAACCATTCCCTGCAGGAACATGGTTGCTCCCCCTGGACTTTCCTCTCAATCAATTTGATAACTTTGATCGAAGGTCCCCTAGGAGTTATGGAAATATGCTGAAAAACAAGGCAATTGATAACAATGTAAATCCCGCATCACTTGGGCCTCTGCCTGCGTACATTTACGTACATCTATCTCATGATTATGGGCAAGAAGATAAACTTTTCTTTTGTGAGCAAGATCAGCTTCTTCTTCAGAAATTTCCCTGGCTGGTGTTAAGATCTAACAATTACTTTGTCCCTTCCTTTTTCCTCATCCCAGCATTTGACGAAGAACTGCAACAGCTTTTCCCTGAGAAGGATACTGTTTTCCACCATTTGGGTCGTTACCTCTTCCATCCTACTAACTCAGTGTGGGGCTTGGTTACTAGATATTATCTATCTTATTTGGCCAAGGCAGATGAAAGATTAGGCATGCAGATTAGAGTCTTTAACGAAGGTGCTGGTCCATTTCAGTATGTAGTAGACCAGATTTTGTCTTGTATGTCAAGGGAGAAATTGTTGCCTGATGTAGATCTCCAACGGCAGACTGCATCAAGATCCGGCGGAAAATCAAAAGCAGTCCTCCTGACATCTTTGAGCTCCGGGTACTTCGAGAAGGTGAGGAATTTGTACTGGGAGCACTCAACTGTGAATGGTGATGTTGTCAGTGTATACCAACCAAGCCATGAAGAATACCAGCAAACGGAGAAGCATTCACACAACATGAAAGCATGGGCTGAAATGTATCTCCTGAGCCTAAGCGATGAGCTGGTCACAAGCTCATGGTCTACGTTCGGTTATGTTGCGCAAGGTCTAGGAGGCCTTAAACCATGGATTTTGTCCAAGCCTGAGAATCATACTGCTCCCGAACCACCTTGCCTGAGGGCCATGTCCATGGAGCCATGTTTCCATGCTCCTCCTCTGTATGACTGTAAAGCTAAGAGAGGTGTTGATACTGGAGCACTTGTTCCTCATGTCAGGCACTGTGAGGACATGAGCTGGGGTCTTAAGGTGGTTGATCGCAATGACTGGTAATCGCAGGAATATCAAATTTCGCTGTAGAATATTGATAGAGGTAGTACTTGTTTGATCGTGTTGTACCAAAAATTGTAGAACCTATCCTCATACAAGTTATTAAGTGGCTTGATATTATTGAATTGCACGGGCACATATTCAGGTTATTTTTCCTGTTCTCGACGACCACGCGCTCTACCTGCACTACTAATAAGGTCTCGAGTTCCTATTCCTGTCCAACTCCATTCTTGAGAATGAATCACGAACATTACAAAGCTTTTTTAAAAAAATTGTTATGATCGAGAGCCTAGAATTCATTTTTAAATTCATAAGTTGTTACATTAAATATGTGAATTTTATTTTACTAAAATTAATTGATTAGTAAAAAAAATACTTACAAATGATATAGTTCGTGAACTAATTTTGATAATATATAGATTTTATTTTACTGAAATTAATTAACTGGTTAGAAAAATTTATAAATGATATAAATATTTTAATTTTACACATTATTTTTGATATAAGATTATTTTTCTTGAGAAAATATGTTTAGATTACAAATTGCTTTTTTATATTACAATGGAACTTATTTGCTTCTGCTAAACTAAAAATTACAAACCAACCACTACCATCTTACAAAAGTCATTGCCATTTCATACGCCCAAAATGTGGGCGTTTGTAAACAAAGGAGCATTCATACTTTGTTTGGCTCATATATAAAATAAACTACAATAAAAAATTAATTAAAGTTAATTAAAATGAGCCAAAAAAGTATGAAGATAAATGCATTCAGTAATCATGAAAATAACTACTCCTCTGTTTACTTTTAGATTTTGCGATAAAATATTCAGCAAGATGAACTTTTTCAATTCATTTAACATCAAACGATTCACGATAATGTGCTAGTGTACTGGTAGAATTAATGATATAAATAAAATAAACTAGGTTAGGTGGCTAATAAGTACGTGAACCGTCCGCGAAGTTCTTGTTTACAAAGATTACTTTATAATTTTTATTATATTCTTTATATTTCTTAATTTATTTTATTATTATTTTATCATTATATTTTTTGTCACATTAATATTTATATATTTTAAATAATATTTTTATAATTTAATTAAAATAATTAAATATATACAACTTTTTTAAAAAAAATATAAAAGAAAACGACAGACGTGCCAACTGCTTACGCCCGTTGAAAGTTTACCTCGAAGAATCACTTCTACGTGGATTCATGCAATATCCTCAAAAAGTGTAATTACACGAAAATCGTTTTGTAAAAGTTTGAAAAAAAATCAAAATTTCTAATTTTGAAAGTGAGTAAATGTGTGGAACGTAACCAAAGTGTTTCAAAAGAAATAATTGTGTTCACTACCTTCTTTCACTACTTCTAAGTGAGTAAAAGTACTTCTAGAAATAATTTTAAAGGAATTATTTTTTAAATTGAAATAATGAAAGAAGTATAATTAAAAATGAAAATGTTATTAAAAAAAGAATGATTATGAAAATTAGAATGAGTAATAAGTGAATTAGACCATACGAGAGAGTGACGTGCATGTCAAGATAACTTCTAAAATTACATTGAAAATAGTAAAATAAATGATGTTAAATTTTATAATAAATTATATAGTTAAAATTTATATTAAAATTTATAAAATAATAATGATACGTTAAAATTTATATATTTAACCGTTTTTATATTTTACCGTAAAATACACAAAACTCAACTCAATTACGATAATAACTTGTTATATTTTAAGTTTTTTTCGACAAATGATTAACTGTCGTAATAATACGAAAAAATTAACTTTAAAAAAAACGAAAAACTTTTTAAAGGTTTAACGACTAACAAAATATAAATAAAATATCACAAATAAAACCATAATCGATACGATACGAAATTAGTATGGTCCGATCCAACACGAGATTGCGAGGTGGGTCGTTGAGGGGGGGGCAGTGTAGGCGGGCGGGGGGAACGATCATTGAGTCGTGAGCAAGCGGGCGGGGGGAGGGGGGGACCGGTCACTAGGTTGTGGGGCCAACAAGGGAAACGGTTGCCAGGTAGCAGGCGTGGGTAGGTGGGGTTGGGGGAGTGGTCATTGGTCACCGAGTCGTGGGGCTGGTAGGGGGAACGATCGTCGAGTTGTGGGCAGGCAGGCGGGTAGGGGGGAATTGGTCACCGGGTTGTGAGGCTAGCAAGGGGAATGATTGTCAGGTCGTGGGTGCAGGTGAGTAGGGGTTGGGGAGTAGTCGTCGGCCATTGGGTCATGGGGCTGGTGGGGGGAACAGTCGTCGCCTCACCAAGTCTCGGGGGGTGGGGGGGGCAGTGTGGAACGGTCGCCACTTGTCTAGTCATGGGGCTGGTGGAGGGAACAGCCGTCAGGTCATGGCGCTAAGTCTTGAGAAGAAGAGTCAAAAAGAGAAAGAGGGGAAGAGGAGAAGAGGGGAAGAAGAGGAGAAGAGGGGAAGAAGAGGAGAAGAAGAGGAGAGAAGAAGAGTCAAAGAGGAAGAATGCAACGGTTGGTCGGTGCGCAATGATTAGGTCCTTGGGGTCGGTGCGCAATGGGCGGCTGGTGTGCAATGGGTGGGGCATGCTGTACGTGCAACGGGCGGCTGGTTTCTGCACAACGGGCGATTGATTTCCACACAACGGGTAGTTGACTTCCACGCAACGACCAATAGGTGGCTCATTTCCACGCAACAGGTGGTTGATGGCTGTGTGCAACGACTGGCTACCACGTGAATTTTTGTCTATAAATTGAGGGAGTTGGTTGTTTATTTTTTTACTCAACTCCTCTACTCCAATCTTAAATCTCAATTCTCAATTTCTCAAATTTTCTCACTCGATTCACATTTCACAAATCACAAATAATAACTCATTACCAAGGTCAAGATTCTGGAGGCTACAAATATCCTCAACAAAACTTTCCTAAAGTTGAAGTGACATCGTCAATGGAGACTATTGGAGTTTCAACTTCAATTGTGTTGCTAAGAAGGTCTCAGAAGAAAGCTTTCGTCTCGTCAAAGTACACAATAATGATGAAAGTCATGGCAGACGACACTTCAGAGAAACGAGCCTTCTACAACCTCTGTAATGCTGACTTTTCTTGCAAAATGTCTGGCGGTACAAGTCATTTAATTAGACATATTAGTACATGTGAAAATATGAATAAGAATAAAACTATTTAAACTCAAATTTCTTTTACTCCCGAGGGTAATATTAGCTCATGAACTTATGATTCTCAAAGGACTAAGGACTTACATGTTAAATTTATTTGTCAAGAATATTTACCAATAAGTTTTGGATGTAATAAACGTTTTGATAAATATATTAGTAAAATATATTATTCACAATATAAACATGTATCTAAAAATACTATTAGGTCAGCTATTATAAATTCATTTAATATACTTAAATTAGTACTTATTAATGTTATAAGTACAATAATGACATGTATAGAATGGGTACAAAAAAGATTGGATTTATTTGTAACTATAGTAACTAATGATGAGTATACAGCAGTAACTACACATTATATTGATTAAAATTAGATTTTACAAAAAAAAAGAATTTAGAAAAATTCAACATCCACATACGAGATACGGCTGAAACAATTTTTGCAAATATTATGAAATTTTTTGATTTATATGGAATTAGAAATAAAATAGGTAGTATAATTTTTGATAATGCAGCTAATAATACTACAATAATACTAATGTTTAAAACTAGATTAATTTCACCAAATGATTTTAAATTATTTCACCAAAGATGTATGTGTCACATAATTAATATTATTGTACAATAAGTATCAAAAGAAATTGAAATTATTAAGGATGCTGTAAGTTTTATAACTAATTTAGGAAAGCGGTAGCAACAATTTGATAAAATATGTAATTTTTTTGAAATGTCGCATAAAAAATTCTCTTTAGATGTTCAACATAAGTAGAATTCATTATATTTAATGTTAGAAAGTATAATACCATATGAAATTTCAATAATGTCTATGTATAATCGTTATCATTGTGATGATTATCAAAAACAATTAAGTGATAATTATTTTAAAATTGTAAAATATTTTGTTAATTTTTTTTTAAAATTTATTATGCAACTGTTATATCATTAAGAATTTATTATTTTACATTTGTCTATGCATTGCATTATTTATATAATATTTCATGAGTTTTTAATAAATATGAGACATATCCATTTTTCCAACTAATAGTAAATAGGATGAAACAAAATTTTTTAAAATATTGGAATGAAATCCCTATATTATATATTTTGAGTGTATGCTTAGATCTTAGGTGTAAAATAAGATATGCTATTAAATTAATTAAGGGAATACAAATGAGTTTAGGTGTAGATTTAAGATTAAATGTTAATATAATAGAAAAATAATTAAATCAAATGTTTGATTTATATGCACAAAGATATAGATTAAAAATAGAACTTTCTCCTCCACCAATGTTTATAATACCAGAATCAAATGTTAGATCATCTTCAGATTCTTAGGCATTTTTACAAGATCTAAGATTTGATAAAGATATTCCAATATCATCATTATCATACAATTATAATCCTATAGTATCTAGATAAGAATTAATTACTTTTAATTCAACCAAGCACCAATCATTATTATTTTCTCAACATTTTAACTTAAATACATTTGATGTTTTAATTAGTGGAGGTAATAATCAGTTATTTTTCTAATATTATCAATAATGGTAAATAATTTATTAACAATTCTAATATCTTTAGTAGCCTGTGAACATATTTTCAGCATGAGTGACAACATGCTTGATGACCAAAGAAGCAGACTTAAATAAGATATAATAGAAGTATTAATGTGTGTAAAAGAGTGAAAGTTTGTTCGACTCTGTGAACAAGATGAAGTTAAAGAATTTACAGAATAACTCTCAAACTTAAATATTTTATAATTAAAACATTGTAATTTTTCAATTTGTAATTTTTTTAAAATGTAATTTAATTTTTTGTAATTTTTTTTAATGTAATTGTGAATTTATAATAGTATAAATATTAAATATGCAATTTATTAATAAATAAAAATTTTAATTTAATTATATATATTGTTATCTTATTTGTTTAGTTGTTAAAGATTGAATGTTAACATGTTAATTGTTAAATTAAATTTAAATATTAATAATTAAATAATTAAATGTTAAATATTATTATTTATTAAATAAATAAATATTTTTTAAAATTAATTATTTAAATATTAAATATATATAAATTAATATTATACCAACACTAATAATATTTTCGTATCAACGAACCGTGGCACGGCACGGCATGTATACATGGAAAGGATGCCGGAAATATAAATTTCAATTTTGACCATATTTCTTCGTAACTAAGTTTGTTCAATCGATATATATTTTTAAATTTTAGAAGATAAGATCTCAGCTTAAAATAATATTAGTGCGAGAGGAAGACTGAAAGAAAAAGTGATGTTCAGAACAGAACCGGCACATCTACGTCCACGCCGCGGAAGAAATCGTCGGAAGCATCGAGGAGGAGGAGAGCGGAAACGCGAGGGATGGGAAGATGGCAGGATTGGCAGCGCATATATATATGTATGTATATGTATTCGATTTGGAGAGTTGGCAAGAGAATAGATCTTCCAGTCCATCGTTCCCTGGTTGTATCCCAACAAGGCATTTTCTTCCGACGGCGATAATTTGAATCGAAAGGAGTCGGACACCTGGAAAAACTGAGATGGCCATCGCCACCGGTCTCCTCCGTTGCCATTCCTACCCGCTTGCCGCACCGGAGCTGCGCTGCATCAAGCAACGTCGCTCACCACAGCGTGCCTTCTACTGCAGACAACACTCCCAAGCAAAGCGCGGTGATCACGGGAGCCCAGCTCTGGAGTCCACGCCACTGCCCAGCTGCAGGTGCTGCGTTGGCGGGAGAAGGAATCTTTTGCTTGGAGCTCCACTATTGGCTGGTTCAATGCCCATTTCGAGGGTTTGCTCCAGCAACGGTGACGCCGATTCATCGGTGAGTGCCGATTGTGGTTCGGTGGGAGTCGCGTGGATGTGGAATGGTGATTTTTGACTCGCGTAGATTGTATTGTTGGTACAGGTGTTGTCCGATGCGAAGCTCGTGCGTCCTTCGAGGCCGAGATGGTATCAGGAGCTGTATGCGTGGATTACGGCGCATTGGATGGAATCTTACGAGAAGAAGGTGAGTTTGAAGTCGTTGGTTTTGCTACTTGGAGCTACGAAATGTTTAAACTATTCTGGGAGCGTATTAGGTTTTTCCTGGCAATTCTGACTATCTTCGTGTGTGTGCTTTATCTTCATGGCAATTCTGTTTACCAAAAACTACGACGGGCTAAAGACTGCAATTTAATTTTAGGCTTTTGACCCGGAAGCTCAATTTTTTACTACCCGTGGTAGACTAGCCACTCAATGTTTATGAGTTTCTGTTAGTTTTTAATAGAAGCGTACACCTAAAAATACAGAGATCATACATCACCCTGTTTGAAAAATTGGGCCATGTAAACCATATTTTATGAAAAATTCTCTACTGCCAAATATAGTGGTCAGAGAGTCATTTCTTGATGTAATATTGAGATGTATTTTATGTGTTGCTCTAAAACAACTTGTAGGATCGAAAAACACAGATATGTTACAATTCACCAACATAACCAATAAATAGAATCCATGTCATCAATAATCTTGCGTTGACTACAAAATGAGAAAGAGAAATCGTTTTTATGCTGGGTTAGGCACATATCATTAGGTTTTATTATCTGCACGATCATATAATTAGGTTTTATTGTCTTCTTGTCAAAGGTAGCAAGAAACTCTTTTACAAATCACCAATCATAAGGAGGGTTCAAGAAAAGATTATAAAGTTATAGAACAAAAGATATCCATGGAATATTCAAAGAGATTAAAAAGCCATTGAATCCTGAGAATGCTGTTAATAACAAGATACAAACGTTGCCTGCAAACAAAAAAATACAATCCCTTTAAATAGGCAATGGACATCTTCAAATCCAAAAAATGTTTATATTTGGAAAATCTCCATGATGAAAAACATAGTCATGGAAGCATGACTACATATTTGCAAATCTCCTAGAGAAAAAACCACTTAACAATGGATGTCTGCCTAGACATTGGAAATTTTCATGCATTTTAGCACAAACAATGGATGCTGGACTTTTATGCCATGACGAATTCCTTTTGTTTGAGCTTGAATTTGCAATTAACACAAGTGCAGTCCAATTTAAAAAGATTTGGCCTACAATGGTCATGTTAAAAATACATGTCATTCGAAATTACAAACACAATAATTCAAATAACTGATAGGCTCCTAAAATGTTCCTACCATTGAACAAACATTAATTTCACAATCAACACATTATCAATCGTAAAATAAATATAACACCACATCATAAATAACAATTATAATATCATGGCATAAAAAAGTAGGACATTCATCACAAGTGTTGGCACTTGAAGCTTTGTTTGCAAGTTAATGTGTCTAAAATTATATTCAAATGCTCATTGGTTCTGTTTTCATGCTTGCCTATGCCCATTCATGCCTATGTTGCTGATTTTCCAACATTCCACTTTTTTAAATCGAAGGTTGCTAGGTATAAAACACTGCTATTTGAGAGGCTGGACTTGAAAAACAAGAAAGTATTGGAGATGGGCATTGGCACTGGTGCAAACCTCAAGTACTATGCCAACACTCCTGGTGTCCATGTGTATGGTGTGGATCCCAACAAACAAATGGAGAAATATGCTCGAGAAAATGCTACTCTTTTGGGTCTACAACAACCAAATTTCAATTTTGTACAAGGGGTAGGCGTATTCAGGAACGACATTCCTTTCCAGAACATGTGATTCAACTATCTCACTTTGATTTAAATCAATAATCTCAAATAGGCCTCTTGCAATGCTTCAGCAAATCAATAATCTTTCATTGGAAATTAGGATCTGTTCCTTTAAGTATCACTTTTATTGCAAGTATTTTGGCCTATGCTATATTTATGCATTCTTCTTGGCAAGAAAATTGAGTTTTATGGGAACTAGAATTTTGAAATCTACAATATATTGTGAGACTTTTTTCCCTCTTGTTTGCTATATGTTACTTCTGAAATCTTTTTGGTTAATTGTATAAATTGACATAGTTCTCAAAAGAGTAGAAGAAGACATGAATTTAGTACCATAAATGTTTTTATCACTTGGACATGGATTTGCTAGGCCGACAGTTTCTCAGATGATTTTTCCTCTTAATGATTACTTTCTTGACACATTTCTCAGTAGAAAATAATCATACATTGAAATTTACCACAGAACTTAAAGTAATTGGTGACATAGATTGATACTCAGGTATCTGATTTCCTATATCACCTATTTAGATAGGCCAAATAATGTAAGTTATACCATGTTGTACAAAGGAGACAGATATACAAATTCATACAGGAACCTGATACAGGCATATTTGGCTGAAAGAATTTAAAATGAAATGGTTGCTAATTTTGTTATAATTTTCACATGTCTAGAAATATTTGAAAAGTTCTTTTCACTTCTTTAATAACCGGTTTCATTATTATTGAACCATGGAAATAACTTTTAGGTAGGCCTTTCCCAATAGATATTTTACCTGGCTATTTTCTTAGTGCATGTCTAGTGATAGACATAAATGGAGGGAATGACCTATTACATGTGGTAGGATTAAGGCAGAGTGTTATTGTTGTTGTATGTCTGGTAATATAAATTATTTGACATCCAGACAATTCCCAGTAGTGCCAGATCTAAGCCAATACTTGGGGATGCGATTGACTGCAAATCTTTGAATGTCTTACATTTATCTTTTGATGTGTAACTATTTAAGGTGCACTAAGGAAACAAACCCATAAAGGCATTTGGGAAAGTTGTATGAATCTTGGAAAATGCCTAAAATGTTGCAAAACTTGTTTTATTTTTCATATCTAAACATACTGAAGCTATCTTCCTTGTGCTCATTCTTATGCTAAGAATTTTGTATATATTGAACTATGACAATAATTTTTCTATTTTTCTGTAGTCAGCTGCTTCCTTGCTTCTTGTTCTCTAGAGTATTCCATGGGACACAAATAATTGTTGGGAATTTTTTTGAGAATGTGTTGGAGTTAAGCTTGCAATATCACCAGTCATTTGAGAGTTAAATTGTGAGAGCGAATCCAGCATATTATAATAATAGTGAGGTCACACTTTAAGAAGTATTATTGTGGGTTGTTCAGAAAGCATTCTCTGTCAAAAATAAAGCTTCTAGGATGTTTTTCTCTCAGTAGGAAGACAATGCATTTTATTCTATTGGTCCATAACAAGTCAATTATTTCATAATATGTTTAGCTTATGTGAATATTATTTCATAATACTTTTCTTCTTCAAATATTTGCTTATGTGAATCACTTGGAAGTACTTTTTAGCTTATTCGTTAACAACCATAGAATTTTTTATTTCAAAAAATGCAATTTAATATGACATGTAATTAGTTTAAATATGCCACTAACTCAAGCCACACCATGTGGACTTTGGAATCCCCCACATAATTGAGTTAATGCATTGATTTTTAAACCTAGATTTCTCATTTATTTCACAGGTTGCAGAATCTTTACCCATTCGTGACAACTCCATGGATGCAGTAGTTGGGACACTTGTTTTGTGTTCTGTTGATGATGTTGACATGGTGTTGATGGGTATGCTTCTGTATTCTTTTTTATTCTTAGTCCTTAGAATCAAAGTTGAAAAGAAAAACGTCAATTTGAGTTTTCAGCAAGCCAATAATCATTTCAAGGTGGTCTTAGCTTCATGTTATAATTCCACAAGATTAATAGCCATTTTAATATCGTAAAAACATTTGCAATGGTATATTATGCATGTGTCACTAAAGTAGTAAAGTAATATTGAAGCATGATTTGGAACATCAATTTTTGATTTTTTAGCAACAAGTACAATGTTGTAAAAAAGGGTTTAAACTGTTGTTTATATGGCATATAAAGGGTTTCATCTTTAAATCATTTTTTTTTTAAAAAGGATGAAAATGAACAATCATATAAACATATATTTTATGTTTATGCAAACCATTTTGTCACTACTTTTACTGTTGTTTATTGTTAGGTTTAATTGGATGCAAGTAAAAAAGTGTAGATCCAAGTACCTGATTAGAATTAGGGATTAGATACCCATTTTTTCTATCCCTGAATCAAGTTACGAGTTCTCAAGTGAATTCTACCTCAACCTTTGTCTACGATTTTCTCCTCCATTGTGATGTTACACAACACTTCAGAGTAGGGCATTGACACTTCCTGAGGTAGCAAAGGCCTTTCTCTTTGGTGATGAAGGATTGAAGGGTTCGTTGTCCATGCCCTTTCGTCTAGTGCATCCTTTCTTTTCTTCTCATGTTCTTTTTCATCTTTACCACTTAGGCTTCTCCATTAGTGGTTTACTCTTGTTCAGTGCATTCTCTTGATTTTTTTTTCAATTTTATCGAGTTTAATCCCAAAAATACATTAGTGTTTGAACTATACATTATTGATTTGAGAAAATTTCTATCATTTCAACAGTTTTTATAGAATGAAATTTTTTCATAATTTCTAAGATGATTTCTGAATAGAACAGTAGGTTATTTGGAGTTGTTTTGATTTTTGATCTGATATTTGAAATTTTGTTTATGTTAATTATTAACAATATATATTTGTGAACAGTGGATCATTGTTATTTGTTAATTAGTTGAGAATTGAGATGTCTTCTTCTGGTTCTGTCTCCACTCCAAGCTCAGTTATGAATGCTAAAGTAACTAATCCCGGTTGGAAGTAAAGTAATAGATTCCAAAAATTCTATGCAGAAGTGTAACTTTTATGGACAAGAACATAGTGGCATATCTCATTTCAAGAAGCACTAGGCTTGCATGGTTGGTGATTGTACGCAATGTAATTAAGTTCCAAATGAGGTGATGAATGAGATGCTTATTCATGAGTGAAAAAAAAATCAAAGAAAGAAAAGAAGAAGATCATTCAACAAGAATTCAGAGATTTTGTGCATGAAAGTGAAGATGTTCTGAATATAATTTCAAGACGCTGCATGTGAATGCATAAATACATTGGATTGATGGGATGTGATTATGCCGAAGTTGTAAGTGACAGAGAAAAACAAGCTACTTAACATTAACAGCATGATGAAGAAAAGACAGAGAAATGACTTGTTAATATATTACTTAATGGATATATGAGGCAGGTATCCCTTTTCATGCTACTATTTTGAAAAGTTTCACTGTAATGTTAAAAGCAATTGGAGATATGATATAGGACTTGAATGGTGATTAACGTATGAACTTTGTAAACCATTATTCAAAAAGGCTATTGCTAATACAAAGGCAATTTTAGAAGAACATATAGAAGCATGGAAGAAATATGGTTGTTCAGTAATGATAGATGCATAGAAAGATTGATGAGGGAGAAGCATCATGAATTTGCATGTGAATTCTCCAAAGGGATGAGTATTTTTTGGTCAGTTGATGCTTCAAGTGGGATACATAACACGGTACATATTTTTAAATTGGTAGATAAATGCATTTGGGACTTCCAATATTGTGCAAGTGGTCACAAACAATGCTTCAGCAAATATAGCAGCTTCATATTTTCTGAAGGAGAAAAAGCTGCTACATGTTTTTTTGAACTCCTTGTGTGGCACACTGCAACATGAATAGGATCAAAGATCACTATTACTAGAGCAAGGGCCTTAACCTTGTTCATATATAGTCATCACAGCACATTGAATTTGATGCAGGAATGTACGGAAAATAAAGATTTGGTGAGACGTGGTGTTACTTGGTTTCTCACATCCTTTCTTAGCTTGCAAAGTTTGTTGGAGAAATAGGAGAAGTTGAGATTGATATTCACTTCAAATGAATGATCCAATGTGGAGTGGTCAAAGCAAGTTAAAGGATTAAGGCTACGTTCATTTTTCTTAGTGGACAATTTTGGAATGGTTTAACATTGGCACTTGAAGTTTTTCATCCTTTGATTAAGATTCTAAGACTTGTTGATAGTGATAAGAAACCGACTATTTCATTTCTTGTGCTATGTTGACAGTTAAAGAAGAGATTGCTAAGGTTTTTAATGACAATTTCAATTTGTATAAGCCCTTTATGGATATTATTGATGCCATTTTGTGACTAAGGATATAGAAAAATCTAAGTATTTTTTAGGCATAGAATAGGTTGTCTCTATTCCAAAAACCGCACTAGTTTTGTTACCAGAGACAAATATTTTTCAATGCAAATTGAAAAGCACTGTAGTTGATTAGAGCTTAGATTTTTAGGATGGTTCCTCACTACTTATTGAGAATACAAGCAGTTTCCATCTGTTTGATAGATTGATCTATTTTATCATTACTTGTCTTAACATTGTATATGTGGTAAGATTTCTCAATTAGTTTATGCATGAGTTTGATAGCAAAAGGATTTGGGCAAGTGTGTGGTCATTGAAGAAGTAAAAGGACTTAACCTGGAAAAGAGAGGAGGAGGGCACCCAAAACATGGGGTATAAACACTAGGGAGTATTTAAAAGTTTAGATACTCATTTCGGAAAAACACCAGTTGTAAGTGGTTGGGTGTTAACCCATAATAACACCAAAATAGTAAAATAACTCAAGTAAAAGCTTGGAGAGTGGAGTGACTCTTGGTAGTGCATTACTATAAAAAATTCTTGTATTCATTATGTGATTGTGATGAATTTCATTAATTGTGCTTAAGTGAAAAAGAATCATATCAACATATTGAATATCATTATTTAATTGTAGATATTACTTGAAAGAAACTTGGCACTACCAAAGGTTTCATTTTGAGTGGTGTTTTGCCTTTTTGGGTTCCATTTCTGAATTCTGATCTTATACACTACACTCTTTAAGTATTTGTAACAGCACTGAAAATTGAGTGTTGGCTGGTCATAAGATTTCATTTGACTACATTGGATCCTTGTGTTATTGTGACTGAATCCATCATTCATTTTAGAATATGGAATATGGATAGTGAGACCTTAAGATCCAAATGAAGAAAACTTTGCTCTTCTGAATTGAAAGACGTGTAATGTTTTATCTGCAGAAATTCTTTTGTTTTTTGCTATTGAATAAAGAAGATCTGGGAGAATGTACTTTAAATGATGTGTTATCATACCAATGGTCCTTCGAAAATAGAATTGGCTTTCTATTTTCTACTTCATTAGAACTGAAAGTGTTGATATGTCAAAGGGTGATCTCATCTCAATCTTATCATAAGATACCAGCAGTTGTGCATGTGGTCCTACCTCACTCTATAAATATTAGAAGTCTGGGTTTTAAATCCAATATCACCATCAATCAAATACATTCATTATTATTTGATCTGGAATCTGTGCAGAAGTGAAGCGAGTGCTGAAACCTGGTGGTTCTTACATATTCGTCGAGCATGTCGCCTCACAAGGTATTCATTCATCGTCATTTGACTTAATAGCTGATGATATTTATCTTACGAGGTTACCAATGTTTGCACTTCTTGGTAGCAGATGGCTCACTTCTCAGAGTCCTGCAGAAGGCGTTGGATCCCTTGCAACAATTTGTTTCTGATGGGTGTCATCTGACCAGGGAAACAGGAAAACACATATCTGAAGCTGGATTTTCAGATCTCCAACTCAATGCCGTAATCATTCCCCATCTTGCCCTCTTCAGCCCTCAGGTGTACGGGGTGGCTCGCAAATAAGGAATACATGTCAGCTTAAAGAACTGTTTTATTTTGAATTGTGTTGGAACTTGTATTTATAGTTTTTATGAGTTAATGAAATGGTACATGGGTCTGCTTGTTCGCAAGATTATAATCTTTCAGATTATGTTTGAACTATAGATGAATGGTGCATAATTAATCATACATATTTGTAACTTAAAAGAAAACTTGTTCGTGAGATGGCGCTTAATGCAGTCAAGCTACTTTTTCTGATTTCTGAGTTTGCTGCATTTTCATCTTTTGATAGACATCTCAGTAGCTTCTTATGTCACCTCTCACGAGCTCGACTTGTCTTAATTTTATTTTCTCATTATAATCTAAGACTTGGGTTATATTTGAGAAGAGTTTTTAAAATTTTAATTTTAATTTTATATAAATTTTTATATATTATTTTTATTTTACAAATTTTAACTTGTAAATTTTTACCAATCTAATTACTATATAATTTCAATTTAAATTACTTCTAATTTTTAAGTTTCATAATAATATTTTTTATCAAATTTTTAATAAAATTCACAATTATCCTAATCGGACCGATTAAATTATTGTTTTTATCCGAACGAGAAGAACCTAATCGGATGCGATCGCAGGAGAGCGACGGGTTTCGATCGCCATTCGCGTAGGCAGACGCCAGCCCCACGCGTTCGACGAAAGGAAGGGCACAAAAAGCCTTGTTTGTCCACTCGCTTGTTACCACGCGAGCCCTAGAATCCCGTATCTGGTCATCTCAGTACCCTCCAAACCTCCCCAAAAGCTTCTTTCTTTTACCCTCGGTTCTGCCTGATCGGCGGCGTCGAGTCGGGTATTGCTGAGATTGTTCTCGATGTCGTCTTCTTCCGGGCAGCCGCAGTTTCGATACACGCAGACCCCGTCGAAGGTGTTGCACCTCCGGAACCTGCCGTGGGAGTGCGTGGAGGAGGAACTCGTTGAGCTCTGCAAGCCTTTCGGCAAGATCGTCAACACCAAATCCAACGTCGGAGCCAATCGCAACCAGGCGTTTGTGGAATTCGTCAGTGTCTTTGCACACTCTGATTTTGAGTTTGTTTTCACTGTTGTCTGTCTTCTCGTGGGTTATTGAATTCGAAGTTCCGCGATCTTGATTTGATTCCTGAATTTATATTTCTTTGTTTTCCTTTCTAGTAAAAATGGGTTTCTATTTTCTAGTTTTATCAATTTTTCGTCATAATTCACTGTCAGATTTCTTCCATCATAAATTGTTTCTGCTTTTCTGGTACTTACAGCGTATAATGTTTTTCTGCTGACATGGGAAAATTTCCTGATGATTCTTCCGTCATAAATTGTTTCTGCCTTTCTGGTACTTGTATAGTGTAGAATGTTTTTCTGCTGACATGGGAAAATTTCCTAATGATTCTTACATTGATTTTGCGTGGGCATGGCATGCTTTCACGCAAGTGGATTGAAAGTCTTCTTTGCATTACCAGGTGGATCAAAATCAGGCCATTTCAATGGTTTCATATTATGCTTCTTCATCAGAGCCTGCTTCAGTTCGTGGGAAGACCGTGTACATCCAGTATTCCAATCGGCAGGAGATTGTTAACAATAAGAGTACTGGAGATTTAGCTGGGAATGTTTTGCTTGTGACAATAGAGGGTGTTGAAGCTGGTGATGTTAGCATTGACGTTATCCATCTAGTAAGCTTTTAACTTACATTACATCCAGCTTATCTATTATTGTATTGCTACTCATCTATCTTAACATTCACATTTTTGTTGCACTAATTTTTTGAACATGTTCATTTATAGTGGTCTAACATTATATGCTATAAAATGTAGTATGTTGAATTTGTTTTTATAGAAGATTCGTAGAATTTTGCTTTTAATTTTAAAGGTATTCCTTTATTATATAACATTCTAGTGTGTTGAATAGAAGATTTCAATTTTATGCATTTCTAGAATATAACTTTATTTTCCTACATTGATTTTGTGAATGACATCTTCTAAGAATTTTCCATTATTATTATGGATCCTAAAACATCTAAAATTGTTACTGACCATCCATTGTTATAGATCCATTATGATTTCTTCATTATTGTTATTGATCTTTAACATCTAAAATTCTTACTTTCAATGAATTCTTGACCATCTAATTATCTTTGTTCCTATTGTTGCTAAACTTATACTCCATGTATTTTGACCTATATACTCTAAAACCTTTGGAATTCAAATTAATTCTTACCTTGCTTTAATCAATTAAAGTTATGTCATTTGTAAATAGCATATACTAAGGTATTTCTCATTGAATTTGTTAGTTAGTTTATCAATAAATAAGGACTTAGAAATGATCCTTCGTATAAACCCCTGTCGACTGGAAATTCTTTAATCTCTCTTTTTATAGTTTTAACATTTGTTACTATTTTTTCATACAGATCTCTGATAATGTTTAGGTATCCAATAGGCATTCTTTTTCTTTCTAACACTCATCATAATATGTGTCTAGGTACCTATCATAAGTTTTCTCTAAATTAGTAAATACTATATGGAAATCCATTTTCTTATCTCTAAAATTTTCAATTATTTGTTTAAGTAAATGACTTCCATTGTTAATTGACTTGACATAAATCAAAATTGATTTTCTGTGATTGTGGTTGCATGTCTTAAATTTTGTTCAATTTTTTATTTTTCAAAGTTTCATTGTGTTACATTTAACAAAAAATGATTTTATTAGGAAAAATGTAGGAGCTGCCCTCTGAATATATGATAAGAGAATTATCTTAAATGGTTTGGTCATCTCTTTAAAAGACCAAAGAATATACTAGTTAAGAGAGGTGAATTACTTGGTACAAAAAAAATTAAATGAAGTAGAGGTACACATTAAAGTACTCAATTAGGAATTTTTAAGAAAATATTTAAATTTATTCAATTTAATTAAATATTTGACTATAGATAGAAGTACTTGAAAGAAAAGGATTCATGTAGCCAACTCTACATAGTGGAATTATGACTTAAATTGTTGTTGTTTTATTGTACGACTCATTAACTTAATACTATGATAATTATTCATTGAAAAATGAAGATTAAATCTTGACATCTAGCATCACTGTTATTATTCATGATTTCAAAATAAGTTAATAACTTACAGATGGTTTGATAGAAAATGGAAAGTTACAAATACAATACCGATCCTGAAAAATGACTTCAAAGAGTCCACGACTGATTTAGAGCAACTTAATTGTAGTGTGCGTAATGTGTAATATATAATGTTCTATTTTTTGTCTTTTTCTTCCATTGCATGGCATGATACAAAGATTATATCATGTTATAAGTTTGTTGTGTGCCTTTCTATGCAGGTTTTCTCTGCCTTTGGTTTTGTACATAAGATTGCTACATTTGAGAAAACTGCTGGTTTTCAGGTGAAGCGTTGTATGTTACTGTCATGGACCACAATTCACATGATTATATTTATTTTATACCTGGTGTTAATATGCTTTGAACATTATTTTGCAGGCATTGATTCAGTTTAGTGATGCTGAAACTGCAGCCTCTGCCAGAAATGCTCTGGATGGTAGAAGTATTCCAAGGTGATTTTTTTTCTTTTCTTGAACAGAAACAGAAGATGTTTTCTTCTCCCCTTTGCAAGTTTCATTCGTTCACTTGTTGACTTGGAAATTTCAGATATTTACTTCCAGAGCATATTGGTTCTTGTCTCCTGCGAATCACTTACTCTGCACATACTGATTTGAATATCAAGTTTCAATCACATCGCAGCAGGTATTGCAAAGAATTGGGATTGTTCTTTAGTATGCTCCAACCTTATCCATGTTGCATCTCTTAAGCTGATCTGTGTGTTCTACATTTTTAACTTGTTGAGTTGATGCTAAAATTGGAAAAGCTAATTGGTTTCTGTGCTTGTATCTAGGGAATAGTGAGGCTGCTGCAAGATTACCGATGTGTTTTGCTCTCTTAATAATTGTAATTTCTCACCTTACTTCATGATTTCCATGTATTTTGCAAGGCAGATCATTGAACATTGAAAAGATCACTTAACACTATAATTGACTTGTCTGAGCATTTACTTTATCAAAGTGATATTATTGTTCAACTACCTCTTTCTATTTCAGTTCAGGCCATATTTTCTCATTTTTCTTATCATTTTGACCACATCTTCAACATCTTTCTTGAAATATGTCATGGACTCATGGGTCGCTTCTCTCTAGTTACACGTTTTGATTCTTTTGGGTGGAGTTCTTTTTTGAGACATGGTATTTATTTCCTACTAGAAGATGTTTCTCACTGGTTTATGATTTTTCTGGATGATAAAATGGGTTCTTCATCATCTTTCCTTCTGGTCCTTTTATTCTTGATATCCATGTGATACATCTCTGTTCTGATTTTTAGTGTGCAATCGCCACTACAAAGCAGGATAATGAGGTGGCTTCTTGTTGGAAATCTTGTTTCCATTTGTTGCATGATATTAAACCAATTCCTCAATGTCACATTCTCATCCAAAAGGGGACCATGTATTTGTTCGTTTTCTTTCATTCATCTTCCAAAGAATTGTGCACTAAGGATTCATTTGTTTCATATTTATGGTGCTTAGATTATATGATTATTGGTAATATGACAATAATATGAAATCAACAGCATTGTCATGACAGATTATGGTAAAAATCAAGTGGATTATGCATGGTAACTTTTATATTTAAATCCCATAATCTCATAGTCCATTTTTTCTCAGATTACGAGATTATGGTTTAGATTATATGCTTTTACTCTTATAATTAGATATATATAATTTCAACCAAATATGATAATCAGCAGTACATCTATAGTATTACAAAGTCTACAATCTTGAGTATTGTGCATAATCTGAACATTCTATAATTTGAAACAAACATAGCTTAACTCAGTTTAGTAAGCAACAAAGTTGTCATTTTTTGTTTCACAGAGTGTTGTACAGTGTAAAATTCTCTATAGATCCTAAACAAGTCAAACAATGTTTTCCTCCTTTTCTTTTGTTCCAATCTCTTTGAAGTTGCATTTGATGTAATTTTGCACCATGTATGTACACAGTCGTCCATATTTGTCACTGTTCATGTCACATTCCATATTCGAATACTGCTTTTTATATCCATTATAGTTTCACCATTGGCAAATTGTGACAACAAAACTCATATGTTTATATGCTTTAATTCTTTAAATTGACATTTATATCTATAAGTGGTTCTTGAAAGAATCTTGAGAAATAAGATACTGTCCAATTGAAGTATTGAATTTTTTTAATAAACAGACATTTTTCTAACAGCTTGCAGGCATTTACAATGTTATAATGTCATAATGTAATTTGTTGGAGCAACTTTGTTTCACCTTTTAAAGTGTGCTTTTCACTTGTTCTTTAATTCCTTGTGTATTGTATTTCTTTTTGCATTCTTCTGTCTATAAATTCATATAACAACAAGAGCAACCGTGATCAATACCTTAATCTCATTATGTGAGGTTGACAACATGAATGCTTTATTTTTCACTTATTTCTGTTCTTTTACATTCATGGTATCCTAATTTGTTTTAGTTTAATTTTAAGGATATAATTTTTTTGAGATTTTTCCTTAAAAAATATTTTTTATTTTTGAAAATGTTTGCTGCTAATCTGTACACATGACAATGTTCTGGATGATTCTGCAGGGATTATACAAACCCTTATCTTCCTGTTAATCCATCTGCAATTGAGGGAATCCTACAGGTAGTATTAATTCCAAAATTTAAAGCACATGCATTTTGATTTAAGGATTTCCTAGTTGTGTCTTTAGGTAATTTTCCTAATGGAAACTTTTTTTTCTTATAAATACATGGAATGGTAAACGTAACTATGTAGATATTATTTTTAGATGATTACAAATACATGGTAACATTTTTACTTAAATTAATTAAATGTTGATTCTATGGATCTAAAGGCCTTAAAATTGAATACTTTTTTGTTACATTTTAGCCATTGATTTTTAAGTATACACCCTCACAAATTTTTGTTTTTGCATATAATAATATATATAATTCAAATTAATACCAAAATTTAATACATGGTTGATTATTCCATAGAGTAGCTAATTATATAATTATTTTTAATTTTTAATATAAAATACTAATAAAAATGATGGTGCCATTAGGAAAGTTTCCTAGTGGCACCATTAGGAACATTTTGATGTGTTGATTTCAGTCTTATTTAAATTCTATACCATGCAGCCTACAGTTGGTCCTGATGGAAAGAAAAAGGAACCTGAAAGCAACGTACTCCTTGCTTCTATTGAAAATATGCAATATGTTGTGACGGTTGATGTTCTGCATACTGTATGTTTTTGTCAAAGCGCAATTATTGTGTTTTATCAATATAATTGTAAAATTGCATGATAAAATGAAGTTGGTCTGGGTTTCAGGTATTTTCAGCATTTGGTACCGTCCAGAAGATTGCAATTTTTGATAAGAATGGAGGTCTTCAGGCTTTAATCCAGTATCCTGGTAAGTCTAAATTAATATGTAGGAAATTTTGATAGTTTTTCCTTTTGTTAATATTAGTATGAATAAATAATGTGTGCACCTTTTCTTTTTCATCTTTGATTTGATATCTATGAACGTGCCATGTAAGTATGGAACGTGTGGTAATGAAACAACAAATACAATTTTTTCTTGTAATGTATGGAAAACACAATTCACAGACAAACAGTAAAGGCTGTGCAATAGCGATGTGTACACCTTGCAACGGTAGCGATATTCTTCTACCATGTTCTGGTTCTGGCGATTATACAATTAATGAACTTCCCATGAAATGAACCGTACTTTTTTTTTGGGCAGATGTCACAACTGCTGCGGTTGCCAAAGAGGCTTTGGAAGGGCATTGCATCTACGATGGTGGCTATTGTAAGCTTCATCTGTCGTACTCTCGTCATACTGATCTCATTGTTAAGGTATAAATTTTACTTTTATAAATAAAAACGGAAGGATGCTTGTAAAGTAGAAAGAATGTTATTAATAGAAGAATAAGTAGTCATGTATTGGTCAGAAATAAGGAAGACAAGGACCCAATGTATGCTTCTCCAGACTTGGATCTTCTCTCCGGGACCTTGTTTTAACCCTATTTTGGATGTGTTTTCAGGCACATAGCGATAGGAGTCGGGACTACACTGTTCCAGATGCTGGTGTAATCTCACAAGCACCGGCTTCGGGTTGGCAAAGCAATCCACAGGGTAGTGGGATGTATGGAGCTGCTCAAGCAGGTCCTCGGGCACCGCTACCCAACGGGCAAGTACCGGCTTGGGATCCAAACATGCAAGCAGGTATGCCACCCTACACCCCAAACACATATCCTGGGCAGACATCCATGCCGCCACCAGCACACCAGTACCCACCATCGGGATATCCTCCCAATTCATCAGCCGTAACAGGCCAAGGCCCTCAAATTTCTTCTTATGGGCATCCTCAAAATGCATCATCGTCATCTCCTGGTCAGCGACCTGTGTATCATTAGTCAAAAGGCCGGTATCATTCATAACAAGTTTTCCAGCACAATTGTGTCCTCCGGGGATCTTGTACGTAACTTGGTCTTTGTAATTTGGCGTTTGTGTTTCTATCACATTAGCTTATATTCCCAAAATCTTTTATGTGAGATCGTAACTTCCGTTCCACGATCTCTTCGATTTCTCTTGTCGAACCATGTCTGAGCCATGTGCCCATCCTTCTAAATTAGTCGCCTTCCATTCTTCCAGCCTACCTCTCTACTCATTCAATTATATATGAGATCGGCGAATGCTGAAGTTGCTTGATCTGTTGTGATTGGTTCTTTTACGAAGTGGCATGCTTACGGCGCCTGATCGTGCAACCGCGGATTCTGTGTTTGTTCAGCTCGATCGGCGTTGTGGCAAAATGTTCTTTTGTTCGACTTATATTATGCCAATGGCTTCATACGATTGAATAAAACCAGTAACCATTTCTCACCGCATTAATCATAACTAATTGTTATTGTGTTTCTACCCCAGAAAACGTAAGTAGGAAGTTTTACATGTGTTCCCTTCTACATCGATGATAAATATAAAAACATCAATGAGACCTACCCAAGTACGCATGTAATATCATTGCTTAGGATCCTAACAATTCTAATCTCTCAAGTTTACCTGTAGTTAAGCCTAAATGACATGATTATGTGATCCATTAATTCTTCGTAAATCATTAATTGGATGGCCGACAAGGGTGCCAATCGTAGTTGAAGTGGTAGGATTGAGGTGCATGCATTACCGTCGGCCAAGGGGACAACGAAGTGAGAGAGAGAGAGTGGGAAAAGCAAGTTGTCATTCTCCGCCGGAAGTTTGTGATGTCTGCTTTCGACACGTAGCATTTGATCATTTTTTAACAAAAAAATCAACGAGCAGAAGCCATACACGCCAAACAACCACCATCTTATTGTTAAAGACGATCTTTTGCAGCTTAAAGTTGTTTCAATTCTTGCGTCCACAAGTGTGTGTGTATATATATATATATATATATATATTATCTTTGTCCACTATAATTTGTAAAAAATACATTTTTATCCATTTAATTTCAAAAATTACGCATCCACAACTACTACCTTAATTTGCTTGAAAAATAAATACAGTCCCCGGACTCGATACGGAAGAATAATTTTTTTTAAAATACAGATAGTACTGTTTTTCTGTAATAATATGTAAAAGATGGGATTATAGAAACAAAACGTAACTCTTTCTGTAATAATACGGTCCTTCGTTGCATGGCGAGAGATGATTGATGGAGTCATATATGATTATAAGATGATGTTACAAGTTTATACCTTGACAATGACTCAACTTTTTTATTTTTTATTTTTTATGGTAGAGATCACGTGATCGAGGTCAGTAATATTAGTTAGGCATGGATCAGTCACAGATCATGAATTAATTAATCGTGGTTTTGGTTAAAATCCAAGAGCCAATCTTTTTAACAACGTGACGTAAATACATAGGAGCTTGTGATCATGGTACGTACGTAAGTCATATATATACGACATTACTTAACGAAGGTACGGAACGGGTGTGCGATATATTATACGCGTACGTGGTGGGATATATATATGATGTTACAGGTAGCTGAAAGATACAGGCACCTTCTCGATCATCATAGAGCTAGGAAATGAAACATGGACGTTGATCACGGTCAGAGCTTGAGAGCAGGCTGTGTGATGTTGGAAATACGACTGATCGACTGACTACGGACGCACGCATTAGGGAAAGCACGAAATGCCCGAATCAAATTCTCCTCCTTCTTTCTGCCCATCCGACTTTTGAATTGCTTTTCTCTTCCTTTTTCTAGATGCGATCATAACTCACACTACTGGATTCCGTGAGAACTCAAATCCGAATGGTACGCGGCTGGAGATAAAAAGATCATCGTCACCGCTTTGTCGAACTCCACTTCCATTGGTTGAATCGGTGGAAGCGCGCTTTCTTTCCTCCCGGTCGTATCTGATCAGCTCACATCCCCTACGTCCACTCCAAAGTTTTGGAAGACAGGCATGAATATGATATATATAGATATAGATACCCTGACCATTATACTATACGTTAATTCGGATTTGCGTATCCCCGCTATTGCATCTACTTTTAAATAAGACGAGCAACATGCATGCATTTTTCTCATATTCAAGTAGTCTTGAATAATGGCGCCGTCCATGAGCGTACGTGGGTAGGATAAGGGCCACGTTGCTCCGACCTTACGGAGGATGATGAAGAAAGGAAAAAGCAGATGGAGTAGACCATACGTGATACGGTGAAAGATGCGATCCTCGTTGTGAAGCAGAAATGATCGCCTGCTAGGTGTCCAATACGCGTTTCCTTCTCCACGTATCCTAACTAAGTTGTCTGCTCGCTTGCTTGAGCAGATGTAGGACATAGTCTTATAACGGAAGGACCAATCTTTAGATATGTATTGAAGTGAATGAGTACTCTCCTTCCTATTAATTCAAACTTTTAAGATGAATTCTTCTAGAACCTGCATTACTTTTGCTATCACCTTAAAGTTTTAACGATAACACTCAGATCCTAACAACACCGACCTTGGGTGGTGCATGTGGTGGGCGAAAGACGCTTGATGATGCTCCCCCAACGGGTCTGAACGCAGCCGAAAGGTCAAATGTAGTGAATTAGGTGGATTTGCAGATGCAACGCCTTTTTTGACTTTGGGAACCGGGAGTCATGCATGCACTTGCATATATATGCACGTGCACGGCACCACCAACGCCAAACATTAAAATTGCAAGATCGAGCTCTTCTCGCTTCTCACAGCTGCTGCAAGCAAGAAAACTTCGGAGATGGCGAGGACATCGTTGCTGCTGAAGCTGTTGCTCGTGTCTCAACTTGTTCTCTTCGTTGTGGCCGTCCCATCAACAAGTAATCAACCCTGGCCTAGCCTCTTCTCGCACGAGCTTTCCTTTGCTAATTCCATTCCACCTAGCTACTCAATATATACCTGCCGGCATTTCGATCTATCTGCCTTCTTCTTTATCCCACCACTAAACCTTGTGCATTATTGCAGGGCTCCAGACATCTCACCAAGCAGAAGACTTTCTTCCCAACCGGCTGGTACTGAATTTTCCTTATTACCAACTTCGTATGTATACACATAGTCTTTAATTTACTTGTTTTCGATTTTACTTACTATGAAGTCAGTTGTGTATACAAACTCTTATCACTTCTAATTCCAGCTTCCAGGGCAAGTCGAAAACGAATGAAGTCATAGTTAATTTTTTATATATATCTCAACTCATCTGGATTGCTGTGGTTTTTGCTGTCCATCAAGTTTCTTTTCTCAACCAAAACGTAACTAATGATTCAGGTCAACAACGAGGAGGCAACGCCGGAGGGTAATATCATCAATGGAAAGATGGATTTAGAGATGGATGACTACCATGAATCAGGCCCAAACAACCGCCATAATCCCAGATCACCATCCAGGAACTGACTCAAAAATGGCCTACCTTAGCTTCCACACCACCTGCGTTTCTGCCTGCTTGGATGTGTGCCAAAAATCTGACTTACCGCTTAATAGTCGTCTTCCAGTTTCAAGAGGATCGATCATACTTGCTTTATATATGTGTGTGTGTGGTGATGGAGTCATATGCATTTCATGTATCAGTAGTAGTCTGTAGTGGTTTGGAACAATTATGTGTATCAATAAGATCGACGTACTCAGATCGACTTTGTATCTTTGACCGGTGATATTGAGGTCTCTCACTTCTCTGTGTGGTGCTTCTCCGTTTAGTATAAATAAAAGATGGCCAAAGCTTTCTATGCTAATTCTTTAAGTATAAATAAACGAACTATTGAAGTGATAGTTTGATAGTTGTAAGAATTAGCTTATTAAAGTTTGAAGTGAGAATCTTCACTTAGGTATAAGTTTCCTATGGATTTATAATTGTATCTCTTAATCTTGATTCTATCTTTCAACGTTGACACTGTAATAAATAAATAAATAAATAAATGTTATATGCGTGAATTAATTTATGTTTATGATTTAATAATGATTTTATGTGCTTTGAGCATGCGATTTTGATTAACCTTCAGAGAGTCTATGCAATTTTTCGTTAATTAAATTATCCATACACTTTATAATAAATCATGTCTCTATATATTCTCTACATGCAATATAATGCGAACTACGAGTTACGAGAAAAAGTTACAAACATTTATAGTATGTAAACAAAATAATTGATCTTGTTTGAATTTGTCTGATCCAATCTTCAATAGACTTGTTCTTATGCTTGATCTTTCTTAAATTTTTCTTCCTTAATTCCCTTGAGTGCTGTCCTTCCTTTTCTTGGTTGTCTTCTTTTCTTCGATTGGGTTTTCGTAATTATCAAAACCATCATGAGGCGGAACTAATAATTTAATTTATCCTTGCAGTACTTATATTCCGACAAGTCTGTTTGTCTACAGAATTTATAAGTGATACATATATGTTGGCAATTGAATTAATTAGTCGTGTTGATATATTGTTGTACGCAGACAGGCAGTAATTAATAAGTTGATGGTAGCAATTTCTGCCATTCTCGTTGTTACTTAAGTGTGCACGACCATTGATTCATCATTTGTTGGGGGTGTTTACTACTATGTAATTATTTTTTTTACTACGTACTATAATATTATTTATCAAATAACTTTTATATTTTTTTACTATATAATCACATTTTTTACTATTATTATAAATCACGTATTTTTTCAAAAACCACGAAGCTCAACCCACATCACTAATTAAAACACCCAAACAAATGATGGCATCAGATGTCATCATCACCGTGTACGTATAAATGATGTTAGTTTAATTTTCTATGAATTGGACTAAATTTTTTTCCATCCATTTTATTTATCTCATGAGTTTTTCTTCCATTATTGCACCGAATACATAGAGCTAGCATTAATGTTGTTGGAAAGTAATGTACGTAAAAACGTGGAAATAATTTTCTACACGAGCAAACAAAAAAAATATTGCATTTTCATTACCAAGGATATATTTACACATTGTAAATTATGATCCTTATAGCATTTTTAGTCATCTTTTATTAGTTAATTGATTTTAATAAGATAAAATTTACATGACATTAGAGTTAATTTATGTACGTTATACTTATGATATTATGTAAAATACTTTAATGAAGAGTTCACAAGTATAAATGTGTGTTGAGAAAAATAGTTTTACATTAAAAACAATAGATAAAATCATGATCCTTATATCACTTGTGAGTTTTTTCTCATTATCCAATTGGTTTTAGTATGATAAAATTTATATGATATCGAAACTAATTTATACATCTTACACTTAAGATATTATATAGAGTACTCTAATAAGTGACTCACATGTGTAGGTGCGTATTGAAAAAAATAATCTCACATTGGAAATAATAAGTAAAATTGTAGCTTTTATATCACTTGTGACTCATTTCTCATTAATTAATTTATTTTGATGAAGTAAAATCCACAATATATATATATAATTAGGTATTTAAAAATTCCAATCATGTGAATTAATTATTAAACCAATGTTGCAACATCTAGTGAGAATAGTTGATGAATAAGCATGGATAAGGTGCTTAATTAATGAGGTCAAAGAATAACTTTACGATGAATCGTAGAGCTACAGTTATTACCCTATAGTAAGCTGTAAAGTTAAGTCGTGAAGTAAACATACTTACTTTACGACTCACCGTATAGTTATTCCTTTCTTTTTAGATATTTCCAATAATGTTAAAATTTTAAATACCTTATTTTACTTAAATTTATGACTTAATATTTAATGAACATCATTTTTAAATGAACTTAATGAAATAAAGTTCAGAGAACTAACTTACTCTGTTTCCTGACCTGTCACTCAACAAACCTTCGTTGAACAAACATTCCCGCAACGAACCTTTATTGAATGAGTCTTGCCTCTACAAAGACGATCCTTTTGAGAAAAGTCTTAAGATATGCAAAAGTTAAATGCTCTCATTAGAATAATGCATATTCTAATTTCTATCAAATAGAACGTGAAAAATGATAGATTGAAGATAATGTGAAAATCTTAAATACCTTATTTTACTTAAATTTATGACTTAATACTTAATCAAAATCCTTTTTAAATCAATATTAATTAATTAAAAATCAAAATCACCCAAATATTTCAATTGACAGTACTTCCGCCTTATTATAAACTCGTTTATAAATGGTAATTCCATGAGTCTCTCCATTATTTTCATGACAGTTCCGTAAATCAATTATTAGAAAATAATCTTGTATAATTTAATTAATCTTGTATAAAATATTTGAGGTCTTTTTTGTAATCAATAATCAATTAATTGCATTAATTAATTTTGGATAACTTTGAAAAGGTTAACTACGAAACCACTAAAATATTTCACAAGGTAATGGATGGTAGTTCCCTTTTTATCTCCTATGAAATTACGGAATTACCATTTTTATAAACGATAGTTCCGTAACTATCTTCTTTATTTTAACAATAGTTCCATAAATCAATTAATTGAAAGTACTTAACTACGTTTGTCTTAATTACTTTTATTCTCAACTTTTAATTCCTTAACTAGTTTACATTGATAGGGTATTTAACATTTTCAATCAAGTGAGGTAGTTGTTAAAGCAATCTTCAATTAATTAATGCAATTAATTGATTGATTATTATAATTAAGGTGAGTAATAAATGTAATTATATAATTAAATTAGGTATTTAAAAATTCCAATTATATGAATTAATTATTAAACCAATGTTCTAACATCTAGTGAGATTAATTGATGATTAAGCACAAATAATGTGCTTAATTATTAAGGTCAAGGAATAATTTTACGGTGAACCACATATGACTATTACTTTACGGCAAGCTGTAAAGTTAAGCCATAGCTATTCCTTCTTTTTCAGTTATTTCTAATAATGTTAAAATGTTAAATATTTAATCTTAATAAATTAAATCACTTATTCAAAAATTTTAAATACCTTATTTTACTTAAATTTATGACTTAATATTTAATCAAAATCCTTTTTAAATTAATATTAATTAATTAAAAATCAAAATCATCCAAATATTTCAATTGACAGTACTTTCACCTTATTATAAGGTAAAATAACATAACTACCATTCAAATGGTAGTTCCCTAAGTCTCTTAGTTATTTCCATGGACGTTCCATAAATTAACTAATTGAAATTATTTCAATAAATTACTTTTAATCTGAATTTTTATTTCATTGCGAATTTTACAAATTATAAGAATATTTCACAAATAAATTAAAGATTGATTTAATAATTTAATTAATTAATTGAAAATATAAAATACAAAATCATCCAAATATTTTATCAAAAATTTAAGTCATTGTTTTAAATAATTTATTAATCACTTACTCCAACATATTAAAATAATAAATTAATCACTATATTAATA
The DNA here is from genome assembly GCA_024699675.1 of Amphibolis antarctica. NCBI lineage: Eukaryota > Viridiplantae > Streptophyta > Magnoliopsida > Alismatales > Cymodoceaceae > Amphibolis > Amphibolis antarctica. Next base: position 59,159 of record JAMKPZ010000488.1, on the reverse strand, counting down.
ATCAATAATTAATTAATTAAAATTCATAAGTTAACTATCGTAGTGATTAAAAATCGATGTTGTGTTCTTTGAAAAAATTTCAAACTTCAATGTTTTGTAGGCACGTAGTTGAGTTTTTTTAATTAAGATAAAAAATATGTACACGTCTTTTAAAATAAAAAAATATGTATTTTTAAATTTTATCGATAAAAAAGAATAACTTTAAATCACGTAAATTTTATCCTAAAATCGATTAATACTTATAAACAAATTCTGTAAGTACGTATAGAATCCGTACACGTACGTGCACGCGCATATATATATATATACATAGGAAACGTAATTTACGGGCGCCCGAGAAAATACACGTCGCCACTCTCTCTCTCTCTCCCCCGCCCCTCTCGCTCCCCGCCCCCCTCCACCCGCCTCCCCCTCCCGCCTCCAGCCTCCATCGAGAAATTCACTGGTTCTCTACAAATTCTATCTCTCTCTCATCACCGATGAAATCCCACCTTGGGTTAATTTTCTAGCTAGCAAGCACCATTGGGGACGGTGGTGTTGGATGAGAGGTACGGTTCGCTTACATATATAAAATGGTGAATCGAAGTCGAGAAATCAAGAAATCAAACCAGACAAAATCAGGAATGCAGATTTACTGGTTCTCTACAAATTCACTGGTTCTGTAGTTTGATTTATAGATCACCCATTGAATACAATGGCTCATGACAATTGGAAGCAGCTATGTCCTAAAACATAAGCAACTGAATAGAAATGTAAACCAACCAGCAATCAACAGGAACCAGAATCGGGAACAGATACTACTAGCTCGTTTTGTTCTAACTCTCCATTAGTACTAATGTCTGGAGAAAAATAAATTACAAAATATATACAAAATGATTCAAAAGATGAATGGATAAGCATATGTAAGGTTTTCCCTACTGGCAGAAGGCATAGGTACATCGGGCGCCCATAGAGTAACTCTACGGGCACCAGTAGATTCTGTTTCCTCATACATACATATATATATATATATATATATATAGATATATATATATAGTTCTCCTGGAATTGAATTTCACTGGCTATATATGTTTTTTTTTTAAAAGACAGGTAATTTATGAAGGTGCAGAAACGCCTACAAAGCCGAAACTAGTCACCAGGAATGCAGTACCTTGCATGAAGAGGTAAATACAATACCACTTCCTCGAATACATTACGTCGTAGACTGCGCTTAATATGTGGAACACTCCCATACCCAGCTCCACATAATAAAAACTACAGAAACGAGAAATAAAGGACGAATTAATTAAAAATATTAGACGGAATCGATTGCTTTTAACGCACCTTCTTCTTCTTTTTTGATATATATACACACATATATATATATGAAACTATCTGTCTTATCATAGCTTCCAAAAACAGGGGAGGAATAGAAAAATCTCAAATCAAAACATCCAGGGGAGCACCTGTTCCAAAATCCTTTGCTGGTGGTTGGGTTGGCCTCAGCATCGGCATTATACTGATCTATCAACCTCTGGTTCATGTCATCTACTGCAGTGGCTTGGAGTTTGGTTTTGAAAGCATCCCCTATCTTTTCGGTGACAACCCACTCGTTCACCCTCCCAACCTCCAGCAATCCGGTGAAAGCGGCCTTGATCCGGTGCAGGGACATCACATTCTCCAAGAGGACCCAAATGATGACCAGATGGACGGAGCTGCACGTACGTTGTGGGCACATTAATCGATGAAGTTAAGGCAGGAGTGCACGTACGTAAGAAGCAAAGCTGTACATGTAAAGAAGGTGCTGGTACCTTGGGGTACCGAATGCCTTGCAGGCAGTGGTGGCTAAGGGAACATGCACCAGTCCCCACGGAGGAATGCAGACTTCGGGGAACCAAACGCTCACCGGAATTAGAAGGCAGTACGTGATGAAGGTCATCACGTGAGACACGATCTTTCCGACGAAGAAGAAGCTGTAAAGCAGGTGAAATTTCTTCCATGCGGGTACATTCTATATGATTCGGAAGGAGGATACCGATCATGCATATATGTTAGGGCGGTGGACATCGAGTGAGTTCGTGTATATATATATGTATATACGTATATGATTCCCACTTCCTTTTTCTGCTATTATTTATTAATTTCCTCACTTTCGTATGGTTCAATATTACACTAATTAAACCAGAAGAAAGTCATGAGTAGCTGGCTAGTGTTGACGACCAACCTTATTCAGTGCGATCTCGGCGCCCATTTTCTTGAACAGATTTGCAGGGCCAGAGCTCCACCTGTGCTGCTGGAATCTGTAGGCTTTGAATGTGCTCGGCAGTTCACTTTTCACCTGAGTGATTACATTAACAAGATATGTATATGTATGTTTGCATGCATGTATAACCTCTGGCTAAATATTGGTGACGTTGTTGAGAACTGGGAATTCAACCACCTTGAGGTCACCAACGTACACAAACTCCCAACCTCGAAGCCCCGCTCGAACGGCCAAATCCATGTCTTCTACGGTCGTGCGGTCTTGCCACCCTCCCGCGTCTTCGATCGTGTCGATTCTCCACACGCCAGCCGTCCCTGTACGAGTGCAACATTTAAGCAATTAAGCCATTACTAATTGTTCATTAACGGCGCTAGCTGGCATGTATAGTCTGTGACATCTATTAATTTTAATTAAGCGCGAACGACCATGTTAAAGTTCGAATTTTTAAATCATATTAGACCTTTCAGCTAGTTAGCGGCCCAAACATGGTCTATATGAATTTTTAATTTTTAATTATTTTTTATTTTATTAAAAATTAATATAATATTAATATAATTTATAAATATTAAAATATGATCAAAGATATCAACTATTAATAAATTTAAATTATCAAGATATATATAATATACATAATTTAATACAATTATATTAAAATAAATATAAAATTTTAAAAAATTATAAAATTAAATTTATATCGTGTCTTACCAACCTATATGCCAAAAATGAGTTATGTTGTGTTAATACGAAAATATAAAAGTTCGACCTAAATAAGATTTGTTAAATTATATTGTATCAATCAATGATACTGTTTGATCTTACTGGACAGTGCCAAACCAGTTAAATATGATCCAATTTACAACTCTACGATCCGACAATACATACATACCATTGAAACCAAAAAAGGCAAAGGCCTGGCGCTGCCCTCTTGCTCTATCTTGAAGTGGTAGTCCAGCGACATCTCCTGTAGTCTGGTGAGCATGCATTCATCAGCGTTCACTGCATGTAGGTCGACGTAGGGACCGACATAAATATATGCACAAGTAAATGAGTACGTACGGTTGATGATATATACCGACGACGCGGAAGTCGATCGTCTTACCGAATTTCCACCTGGCTTGCACGAGGCCAATCTTGGGATTGTGGACGAGGAAGGGGACGGCACGAGCGAGGAAATCGGACTCCGGCTGGAAATCCGCATCGAACATGGCCACGTAGTCACAGTTGTTCACGTACGTACGAGTACTTCATTCCTTGCTTCAGCGCTCCCGCTTTGTATCCCTCCCTCTTGTCTCGAATCTCGTGGTGTATGCTGAGGCCTTTCGCCTTCCATTTCCGGCATTCCGACGCCACTAAATCCTACAAACATAAATATCCAACAACATATGTAGATGTCAATAGATTGTGTTAGATCGACACAATTGTTATGTTCATTAATCCAATATTTATCTGTATCATATCAAATCAACACGATCACGATTTGATGTGATCCAGGTACGATCCGTTCAATGCGTGTTAGCACAATCCTAATTCGTGCATCCCCGTGGCACGGTTTGAAACTATATATTTGCTTCTATATATCCCTGCAATAGTTCATGTCTTATTTTTAAACACATGACTATTCCAACAATCTCTGTCACCCTGGATCTTAACTAGCTACAGGCCTTTTGGATCGAGATATCTCATGCGTGTCTCTTCGTTAATTAAGATCCAATGATTTAATATAGAAATATGTTACAAATCATCTTTAAATACGAAAGTATTTTACTCAGAGCCACAGTTAAGATGGCCTATTCCATTCAATTCACGATTTATTGGTGATTGAGGTTAAAGTCAACCCCACTTCTTCGTGATTTTGACTGCTGGAACACACCGAAGATTCAAAGCGACGGGTATCAAATAGCCAACAAATAAGTGCCATGTACGTTATTTTACCTTGACAAGCGGGTCGGTGGAGTCGTCGAGGACTTGTATTATCATCCTATCGGTCGGCCATTCAAGTCTACATGCAGCACCAATCGACTTCTTGTACACCTCCACCACAAATATATAAATGTTAGGGAGAAGAAACAGAAGGTAGCTAGAGCTCGCACTACACGGAATTATTGAATATTCTGAATAATAAAAAATTTCAAAGGTACGTAATTTGACATATATGTCCTTATATATATATATATCTCGAAGAAGACTTCATTCAAGGTGAAGGGGTATCAACTAATTAAGACTTAGCTTGATGGGGCAGATCGAGGAGATGGGTTTGGGAGAGGTCTGGTTCTCCACCCCCTTCAGTAACAGATCTGTGGAGACTAGTTCTAAAACTTCCCTCAATTAATATACTGTTTCACAAACGGTATACCAATTTGCATAATGAAAATTAAAATTATGTATATAACACCATTAAATGTATTAATTAATAATTATGAAAAATTATTTATGAATATTGTAATTTATAATTGAATATATTAATTATGATATTTACATTAATATTTAAATTAAAATTTCATTAATTGTTTTCTGCCATGCATGCGTACAAGACATGGGTCACCGTTGCGATCGATCTGACGTACAATCCTGTCACTGTTGTCTCTGGCCGATGACCCCTCTGGCAGACATCTGTCTGGACGTCAACAACATCTTCCGAAAAGGTACGTCTACCTGCATCAGCCTGATGGATTCGATCATTCTCGCGCGCTATGCTCACAGTTACATTGGTCTTCGCCAATCCTGCTTGGTTTTTACGGTTGCAATACATCTTTTTTTTATTGGATCTCGGTTTTTACCAGAAATACCGATCCGTCTCTTTATTACTGTAAACACCCTACTGTCTTCCCATTCCGGAGGGTGTTAATTATATGGCAATTAACCTGTTAAGTCATCATTATTACTGTAATTACTGTTGTAATTATAAATTATCTTTCGCTGCTTGCCTGTTCGCCTTCCTCCAGCGGCTCTAAATCAGGCACTTGTCAACCCTTTTCATTTTATCGGAGATTACAACTTTGTGCGCATTCTTCTTTCTCCTTCCTCCACTTCTCTCCCTTTTCACTTCATTCTCATTTCCAACAGCTATGGCAGACTCAATCTCGCCAACAATATGCTGAAGCTACTCCCTCCAATTCAAACTCTCCGACGATCTTCACATTCGTGATGTGAACGACTCCACCTTGTGCATTGATTGTGGAGCTAATCAGCGCATGACGGCCTCTACCAGCAACCTCACTGAAGCTAGCTCGATCCTGCTAAGGTATCCAATTAATCTGTTCTGGTTCGTAATGGTCATCAACTACCCATTACCCACATTGGATGTTCAACGCTTCCGACGTCCAAAGGCTCTCTCTCTTTGCAGCACATATGTTCTTGTTGTCCCTGGTCTCAAGCACAATCTCTTATCGATTAAACGTTTCTCTCAAGACAACAAAAATTGTGATTTTCTTCTCAATGAGTGTGGTTTCAAGGTGTTCGATCAGGCGTCCGGTGTGATTCTTCTCCATGGCCATAGTCGAGACAACCTCTATTTTGTTAGAGGAAAACGCCTCGATCTCCACTGCTCTTTTTGCTGAAGTTGGTGCTCGAACCTCCGTCGCTCGGTGGCATATATGCCCGTCTTGGTCACGCTTCCAGCAAGAAGATGCAGATTCAAAAACCCCAACTTCGCTTCGATCGGTGCTTGCCTGTGTGAACTCCGGATGCTTTTCATGAGATCCCGGGTACATTAATTTAATTTTTTCTTGCTGAATCTGTGCGATTAGCTCTGTCTGTTGTGCACGTTTGCTTAAACCGCGTACTTGTGTATGTTGGGAAAAATAGTTACATATGAGTGAAATTGAAACTTTTAATTATTTTTGATTTTTTTTGCACTAATTAATTGATTTTAGTGAGGTCTATAATATACGTACCAGCGTTATATTATACCAGCGTAATTATATTATCTGTTTGTGATCGATCTGGTTCTAGCTAGCTTGTTTATCGAAAATCGATTGTGTTCGATCGTTATGTCCTGAGATTTGTAACTTAATCCATGTTGTAATCGCAAGCAGGTTATTGTTTTTCCATGGATGTTTGTTTGCTCTATTAAATGAATGCGTGTTAATTTGTTTATCCTCCGACCAGCATATGTATGTACGTATGTATGTGTATGTATGTATGTATTAGCTACAGAACAAGTACGTACCTCTTTCTCGTTGAACATTGGGATCTGCACGAGGACCATGGGATAGGGCAGGGTTGCAGACTCCAAGTCGGACGCCATCGGCTCCCATCTGTATCGTCTCTCTGGCTTCAGCCGGCAGATCTTCACGGCGAGGCTTAGTGCCCCGAAGAACAGCTTCTCCAGGAGTATCAACACCGTGGCGGCCAAGCATATGTCCGTGACCACCTTGGAACCAGGACGACCCTCCTGATCTGCACCAGCGCACGTACTATGACGTCTCCCATGTAGAATGTTGGACGACGACGACGACGACCTTGGTGGTGCTTAATTGTGTCTGCTGGCTGACCGTGGATCGAGTGGTGTAAGCAAGTGACAGCAGCTAGAACGAACGTACCTGCCAGGGTCGCGAGCAATGGCGGCGCGCAATTCCGCTACAATTTATGACAATTAACCGCGTACTCAGCTACCGCTGCAATTGATTAGGGACACGTAAAGTGAAAGAGAGAGATGTGCAGAAGAGTAAATTTTTGATTAAGTACAGTGCGCATTTCCTTTTTAAAAAAAAGTATTAATTGAAAGATAAATTTACTACGTTAATAAAATTTTAAACTCAAGATGGTAAGTTTAATAAAAAAATCTCTTAACCGTTACATTAGCGCATTCCCTCTTCTGCATGTCCCAACGTTGCGCTGTAAACACTGGGCGCAAACTTAAATCGCTCGCACATGTTGGTGTCTCGTTTGTGGCATTCCCATTCCCTCGTTCTTCCGTGCATGTACGTTTTACTGCAACACCACAAGACTGCATGATTGATTCCAATATATTCACACTTGGTATTCACCTTCATGATTTCCACACCCCTACATTGTCCTTTTCTATTAAATAATATTTATTTGAATGAAAATTCGAACTTAAAACTTGTAAGTCTTAAAAAAGTCCCTGAACCTCTGCGGTCTGCATTGTATTTAACACATATACGATATCGTATATATGTTTTTCATGAACTAAAGGCTCAATTTTTACCTGTAGACTTGTTCGGCTTCAAGGAATTTGTTATTTGTAAGAGGACAGGCAACACGGAGAAGCAAGAAATTTAAAACAGAACATATTAATTTTTTTCATATACGATAAATATTTATTTAATACATCAAAATCCATGAGAAATCGAAATCACATAATCCGTGGTCCTTTCCGGTGGCTGTTCGGTTTTGCATTGATTGCCTTGTCGGGGCCCAAACACGTGCCGATGGACGGGACCACGGATCGGTCAAGCCCGAGTCGTAGAACGTTATCGTAATTATTGAGAAAAAAGAAGCGACTCACATCAATTGGACAACCAACATGTTACGTGTCTGTGAACGAATCGGTGGAACTAGACATTTATTTTTATAACTTTCTTAAAAATATATAACAGAAAATTGCGTACGTAATTTTTTAAATATGTGTTTCACCGTTAACTTCGTAAATATATAAGAAACACATGCAATGATAAAGTTGTAACGATGAAAAATGAAATAACGATAATTTATGAATAGATGAAAAATAAAAATAACGAAATTTGATAAAAAATTGTAAAAATAAGAATTATTTCTGTGTACAGGAGAAATGAGAAAAATATCAAAATTAAAACAATGCGTATCGAAGATTTGTATTTTGAGTTTTTCTTGTATCACAAGAGGAGGAGATGGGAAAAAGAGATGAAAAATGTTCAAACGTTATACATTGATTATGAGAATTAAATTTTTTGTTATTTTACGTTGACACATAAATTCTAAATGTACAAACACAAATGTATCATATATCAATATCAAAATTATCTTACGTTAACATGCTCATCCTAGTTTATAATTTATGTTTTCCAACACTTTTCCTTAATTTAAATAACATGTTAACCAGGAGTCAAATGGGTAAACTTTTAGATTAAATTTAATCATTTTTTGGATCATTTATTTTTTTTAAATAAATTAAATTAAAAAATTAGCATACATTATTCATAACATACATATACTGAAAATTGCAAAAATGATTTTTTCTATATTAAAAAAATAAAATATTTTTAATCATATATAATATACTTATAGACAATAAATACATTAACAAGTAGTGAAATTAATAAGAATAAACACGATGCATTCATTAGCCCTTTTTTTTTCAGATAGTTGAAAAAAATTAAAATTGAAGTTAATTTTGTGAAAAAATTAAAAATACGTAATAATTTAAATAATAAAAATTTATATATTAAAATTTAAATAATATTATTATTATTAAAAATAATTTTTAAAATTGTTTTTAAAAAGCAGAATCGTTACCAAACTCACGGTGAAATCCACGTGTACCATTATGACCGCCGCTTCAAAAGATTTGGCTTTTAAAAGTCTGACAAATTGACAGCTGTTCGAGGCAGGTACGTGGGTGACTGGGTGGTGCCGAAACAAAAAATATTCATCGAAAAAAATACGGGTTTTGATTATTTTTGACTTAAAATAAATAAAGTTAAGCTAAATTCATATCTTATTTATTTTAACTTTAAAAGATCTTTTATATATTATTATTATTTTTTTTATATAAAATTTTATATATAAACTTTTATCACATAATTTACTGTATAACTTTAATATCATTTATTTTACTATTTTTACTCTAACTCTTCGTAATTTTTGAAATTAACCCTTAAGACAAAAACAAATGATAATATAGTAAAATTTTATATATAAAAACTTATATAATGACAATAATATATAAAAATTTATATAAAATTAATTTTACGATAAGTAAAATCGAAAACAAACAAAATCACAAAATGTCTTGATCTTTGAATTCTGTAAACGTAATAATTTTTAAGATTTAAAATTTAAAATTTAAAGTTTATAAGTTAATAATCTGCCAATTCGCAGTTCGTCCATCTCCGCTTATTTTTTTTTTAAATTTTTTAATTCTCTTATTTACTTTATTGAACTTTTCAAAGTTCAAACTCATTTTTAAAACACGCACTCTTCAAAGATTAATAATATATTCCCCACCATAGTTAATTTACTTTTTTTCTCTTATGCATTTCCTTTCCTCCCGAGAACCACAAATAAATAAGTAAATAATTAAATAACTCTCATCCCAAGGTCCCATTTTAGCACACTCCCCTCCCCCTCACTCTATTCAAATGGTTGAAAAATCTTTTTCACTGAACTTATGATTTTTTATTAAACTTATGGTCTTAGATTCAAAACATCACTAATGTAATAAAAATATCTTAAAATAATAATTTTTTTTAAAAAAACATTTTTTACGTGCTGACTTCGAAGAGACAGAAAAGGTAACCAAAACAGAAAAACTTGTAGTAATAAAGCAATTAGGGTGAAAAAGAAGAAGAAAAAAAGAAGGGAAGAAAGATACATCAAAACCAATACCTGGAAAATTAGATACAGCGCACGTACAAGGCATTGCCAATTTGCCATTCATCCTAGGGTGGTAGTGGTGTTATGTTCACATGCACCTGAAACCAAGGTGCCAATGCCAGGGGGTCTTCATTTATCAGCACAACATCTTGCTACATGCGTGTCCTGCAGCTTCTGCCAAAGGCATAGCATATCTCTGGGCCCCTGGTAATGGGCAACCACATAGCCAGTCTCGCATCCTTCTGTGTGGATCCGACCATCATGCACATATTTCACCTTTTTCCCCCTTTTCTTCATATCTGCTATCCATATACCCATGGCGACATCCTCCAGCTTGAACATCTAAGACAATAAACAAAAACCCATCTTAGGCTCCAAAAGATGGACCATTCCATCACACAATGTTCGTTGCAGCAGTCGAATATTATGTTGTTCGATGATTTATTTACCCGTAGACTGCCCTTTTTGTGCTGCTTATAGACAGCGTTTGCTATGTCATGGGAAACTACATACCCAGGACCATGGGCCCAAGGAGGATAAGTGTCCGCCGTCCATTCCTTCAATAGACAAAGATAGGGAACCATATCAAGGGAAAGAAAAATATGTTTTAAAGAACTTAACAGAGCGTTAACAAAGAGAAATCAATGGGCAGCAGAACGAACTATCATGCTAATATTATATGTTTATATAATTGAACTTGTGTGGCTAATCATTTTCAAATTGAAGACAACAATTACACCTTTGCCAAATGTTTCCCCAATATGGTAATAATATTTTCAAATAAATGTTCCCTAACAATATTTGAAATAAATGGCTCCATTAGTCCATTACGATATAGACATCAAAGATTAAAATGTTGCCTAACAATATTTACAAATGACTACTAACAGACACAGACCCACTACCCGCAGGAACACTGTTCTCCTATATCATGGATTTTTCTAAACAATAGTTTTCAAATGTATGTATTTCTCAAAGAAAATTCATTTTGAATGGTAAGGAAAGCTAAGATATGCAGATATTGGGTCTAGTAGACATATGTTGCATCACATACCTCAGGAGTTATGTACCATTTGCTGTCTGTAGAACGATGTGGTTTAGATTCTGAATTAATAAGACCATACAGTAATCCATGAGTCCTATCTGCACCTTTCAACGATAACATCACCTCATCCACGCGAACAAAAGAATCATCGTCAGTCTTCATTATATAGTCAGCTGAAACAACATTTGTCTGCCAAAACAACAAAAACCCATAAGTAAAATGGACCAACAATAAAAAATACAAAGTATATAAACATAAGCAATACAACATGAATATATTAACAAATCAAAACAAGCAAGCTAAAATATAAGGGGTGTCCAAAAATAATTGGGGCAATGACTCACGGCATAAGTACAAATGGCTATGGTTTTCCAGGAAATAAGACTATAGTAATCAACAAAAGGCATCAGCTGGATATCCCCATAAGTCTGAGCTTCATTCCACAGTTCTGCATTCACCATTTGGTTTTTGTGCTGCAAGGGATTAAAGATGTTATTGTCCCATAAATCTAGAGGTCCTCACAAACCAGCTCTGCAAGTTGAACCTAAAATGTACAAGGCCACAAAAATCTAATAAATCTAAGTAATACAGCATGCACTTACTAAATCAGATGATGGTAATTGCAGTCAAATGCATAAAGTAAAAAATAACATTTGAAAAATGGTTGCCTAATAAAAGGTATTGGTAAAATGCAATAAATATTCCAGCCACAAGGACATTACATGGACTCAAGCAACAAGTTTAAACTGCAGCATAAGTAGGTGACATGGAAAAGGTCAAACAAACCAAATGGATGAAATAAGACTATACTGATTCTTAGGAGTTCAGTAATGACTATTTCAACTTGTGTATGAAAGTATGCTAGCATTTTTCATTAATCATTTTTAAGCATATTATCTATACATCAGTTTAAAAATGTTGCAATTTCAACTAAAAACACTAAAGGAGAACAAAAAATGCAGCTTTTTTGAAAACATCAGCTTATTCTTATATATTAGATCAAAATAATCAGACATACATTGACAAGTAAACTTTCAAATTTCTTAGTTTGGCTTCAAGCAAAACACATCACTAGGCTCAACAGAATAATAATCAAATAAATGGGAGTACAGGACATTCCCATAGTTTTTAAAAGTTAGGTCAGTTAAACTCGCAAAATTTAAAAGTTCCATTGTTTGACTTCTTTATAGGTTGTCATAGATTATTTCTTTATAATAAACAGTGGATGGCACATTGTGCATTCTCACCAGACCAACAAAGAAGTGAGCTGCAGCTGCTCCTGATTGTACAGCATCATACTGGAACCAAGTTCTTCGAATAGCCATTCTCCGCTTGAAATTGTTTGCTGAAGAAAATATACCAACAAAAAGATCCAGATGCTTATGAAGTGGCAGAGGAGGTGACTTAAGTCCTTCAAGATCAATTACATGATCTATATCTTCTGATGTGGGTAAGCCACTGGCCAAGACAGAAATGACTTTTATGTCCCCTAAAATCCTTATTTCACTGACAAGCCATGGCTCAAGGCTCTGGAGAAAGCACAGGAAGCTTAATAAAATTCATGCATCTGCTGGGAAGAAAGTAGAGCTAGAAAATAACAAAATTATATCAAAGGAAATGAAAGTACTTCACGATAGGGAAAGGAGGTTATGTGCTTTCCATCAACTGTCATCTGAATTCCCTCTTCTCCTACTCGAAGGGTAGCAATGGACAAGTATCCTCGTTGGAAAGGAAAATAACTTCTTTCACCACTTTTTGGCTTAGGAGAATCTCTAGAGCCATTATAATGTTCTCCAGAAAAAATCCTCCGCTTGTCATCTTTACCAACAAATTTGCTGCATTTCTCTAAATCATCGACTGAAGAAGAGATACAAAAGGAACAAGCTTAATTATAAAAGCATTTTAAGAAAAGGAATAAATTTTCCAAGCAAAAGCAAGGCAGCAGAAACGAAGTGAGAAGAATGCTTAGTCTAGTCAGAAAATTTATGCTATATTTGGATCATATTATAGAGGTCTCAGAATATAAAGAATCAGATTACAGACATTAGTTATTGTAGATTATGAGTTGTCCATAGTGCCAATCATGATTGGTACAAATTATGGAGTTAATTTTATTGTGCGTAAAGAAAACAAATTTGTAAGTCACAAATAAGGGGACTTACCTCTTTCTCAATCAACCAATAATGAAAGAAATATTTTAAAGATCAAAGGGAAAGGAAACAAAATGTAGAAGCTCTTTTGATAATGAGAAATGAAAATAAATGAAAAAGAAAAAAGCTAGCAACATTGGTCAATGGGAATAGGGAAAACAAAAGATCAGCAGCAATGATGCCAAAAAATGCATCAAACAATGTCAAAACTAACCCCCAGCACTTTTTTTTCAGTGCCTATTTCTCAGGATCTCATCACCAAAAGATTGCCACTAAAATTAATCCACTCAAAACTGATGATTTTATACTTGAACTAGATGTTTTCAAAATGCTTTGGAGTTCCTTAGCATTCTTCAACTCATTTCCAGGCACCAGTTTCACTAAATAACATGAGGTAGACCAGCCAAATGGTCCTTTGTCTCCCATGACACTGTCTACACCTCTTCCAACACTTCCAAGAGAAATCCCAATCACTCCAAAAAAGCTTTTGGCAATGTTTGGTTCAGACCTTCAGGTTATCAACAGTTCAATTATACAAAATCAAAATTAAAGGGACAATTATGGTGGATTATGATATACCAATCTTGATGTGACATAACACATGTTGATTTTGTAAAAGATATAGAATTTAAGATTACTAGTGTTGAATTTCCGAAGCCACCTTGCAATCTCATCATAATCAAGCAAATAATGGGCTCACAGATTCTAAGAACTATAATTAAAAGACATTTTTGAAAATTTACTTGACTGTAGCCAAAATCTTCCATAAGGTGAGGGAGCAGCCTTGTTTGTGGATTAAAATTATTAGGAAGAAATGAGTTATGACTGATTTATAGGGAGAATATAGTGGCTGGTCGATGAGGGGATATAGCTTGTGGAAAGGAATCTTAGAGGTTGATGAGGTGGTTAGTTGTGTGAGGAGGCTAGTGGTGGTTGGCGGGAGTGGTATTAGTTTCTGGGCTGATGCATGATGGGTAATTTCCCCTTATCTGCTAAGTTTCTAGTGTTATTACTCTTTACATACATACTCTACCTAGCCAAGCATAGCTAAGTTTTTTGAGTATTCCATGACAAGGACAGTAGTAGGATGTCCATTTCTACAATAATTAATGCATCACTAGTATGTGCCCTTAATCAAATATTGTACATATACAGGAAATACAATATTTTTTCTATTGAGAATCAGATATTTGATGAAAAAGTATTTGTTTACTTATAACCATTGGGGAGAAGCAGAGAGAGGAAAGCATATAAAATTTGGGTTAATATTATGTCAGACAAATGTCCCGATTTGTACAAGTTGGAATGAACTTTGAAATTGATACTAAAATGAAAATGAAAAGTGTTTCATTCATAATTAGTTCTTATAATTATTAGATATAGATTCTAGTGTCTTTTGTTGATGTGCCAGATATTTATGTACTAACATAGTGACACATGTGCAGGATATACAATGCTAAAAGAAGATAAACTGGATTTTTTTTTAATCCTGTTATTTATAGAAAAGAAAATTCCAAAACAAAGGTGCAGGAACATGAAAAAGTATAATATGGTTATAAAATCGTATAAACAAGCTATCTAATTTATGAATGTCCAATTAATATGTTCTTAAAACCATATATTTTTATCTTATGTTCAAAAAATGTGATCATTACCATACTTATTAAGGTGATGATGCACCCAATCAAGACCATATAAAAATTTTATTTTCTTTTTTTCACCATTTATGTCATATATTATTGAATTCAATTCATGTATAGATATACGTATTCATAACTAACCCTAAATAACATTGAAACATACATGATAAAATAACAATAAAATTTTAACTATCTATCAATAAATTTTATTGATAAATAAAATTTCAATCATACATGAAATTTTAACTATCTATCAATAAACATACATTTCAATACGAATTTATTGAAATTTTAAATTTTTAATCTATCAATAAATTTTGACATCTAAATATACATGAATCCTTGTTAGAAGCCTGGAATTGGGAAGATTGAACTTATTGTACTTTTGAAATTATATCCACAAGGGTATCGTTCCTTGATGGATTTCGAGCTAAGTCTCTATTGTTGCTCAATGGATTCTACTTGTTATTGTCCCTTCATTTGTTCGTGCGTTGCTTCTGCTACATCATTTGGTATCAGAGGCATGGCAAATCTAGTCAACTGCATTGAGTTCGACAAACTATGCAACACCATGGAAAGGTTAACGACCATGGTGCAACAGTTGTCCAAAGAAATAAGCATGCTTGTGACCCTTAGCCCCATTAGCGACACGTAACTTCAACCATGATGGGGTCATCAAGTGATGAGGATCAAGACGTGCCAGAACATTGCCTATGTAACATGCGACGAGGAGGTGATACCGATGCTAGGGGTTTTAAACTAAGGATGGACCTACCATCCTTCAACGGTCAGCTTCATATTAAGGATTTTCTTGAATGGATTGCTAAGGTTGAACATTTCTTCGATTACCTGGAGATTCCTGAAAATCAAAAGGTAAAATTGGTGGCATATCATCTAAAAGGAGGTGCTTTGGCATGGTAGAATCAAGTGTTATGAACCGAGCATGACAACAAAAGCAACCAATGTGAACGTGGGATGAGATGAAGAAGTTGTTATGCGTACGTTTTTTGCTAACGGACTACAAACAAACCTGTTTGCCCAATTTCAAAAATGCTAGTAGAGTATGTGCTTGATGGTTGAATATACCAAAGAGTTTCATTGGTTGTCCTTATAAAACAATCTAAATAAAACAAAGCAACAACAAATCATACGTTTTATTGAAGGTCTAAAGTTATCCATCCAAGATCAAGTCTCCTTACACACCCCCTACACCTTGATCAATACAATAAGTCTTATTGAAAAGATTGAGCAGTAAATATCCAAGGGGAGCGTACAACTACTAACTCATCTAGAGAAAGTTTGACAAAGACAACCTTCAAGCACCATGGCAGGAAAAAGACAACCTCCAATAAAGTGCTATCACTGTCAACAACCAAGGCACAAATCATATCAATGCCCTAAGAGAGGAGAAACAAATGTGGCGATCAAAACTACCGACACAACACCACAAGAGTCTGAACATACTGTTGGGACAAACCTATTGTGTTGCTGAAAGAACACTATTTTTAGCTGCAGCTGAAACAAAATGCTGCCTGATTCATGCAATGTTGTGCGAGTTGCCAAGCAACCAAGGGGCAAGCACAAACTGGCCTTCTAAGATGGCACACTTCATTTGTTGCAAAAGAACTGCCAAGGCCAGCAACATTACCAACATTTTCTTTTGTGAGGTTGTTTGTCTGCATGGGCTTCCACAATCCATCACATCCGACCAAGATCCCAAGTTCCTATCCCACTTTTGGTGCGCATTGTGGAAAAGGCTAAACACATCCCTCGACTTCAACTCCATGTGCCACCCTCAATTGGATGGACAAATTGAGGTCATAAACCGCACTTGCACAAGCTACCCAAACAATGGTACCATGCACTTGCACAAGCTAAATTTGCCTACAACTACATGCAAAACAGGATTATAGGCAAAGCCCCATTCATCATCATCTACGGTTAACTACCCAAGCACATAATTGATTTGACACCACTTCCATTTGCAATCCCCAATGTTGAGCAATTACTCGCCAATCTTTGTGTCACATAATAGGAAGTTCAAGACAACATCGAAAAATTCAATGCACAGTACAAAGCCACCATCGATCAGCATAGGCATAAGAAGATTTTTAAACCCAATGATCTCACCATGGTATTCCTAAGGAAGCAATACTTCCCTGTTAGCAGTTACAACAAGTTAAAAGATAAGAAATTCGGGCCCTATTAAATTGTCAAAATGACCAAATGAGAATGCATATGTAGTCAACATTCCTACTTACCTACCCATATCCTCGACCTTCAATGTCACAAATCTCTTTAAGTATTACCCACCTATAGAGGACAACGAAGATCTCGATAGCTCGAGGACGAGCTTCCTAAAGGATGAGCTGTCTGACATTGGACCAAAACCAGACGAAGGAAACGAACCACCAATTGTTGAAGACGAAGCATCGACCAACTAATGGCAAGATATGAATAACACATATTGCATAACACGATGCAGTTATGCATAATAATGTGGTCCTTTTTTTTGGAGTTAATAGTGTCTCTTTCCGTTTCTTTATAAGCATAGGGAAGGCATGTGAGGGGCCATTGTCTTTTGAAACTGTAACCACAAGGGTTCTTCCCTGTTTTAGTGGGATATCGTTCCTTGATGGATTTCGAGCAGAGTCCCTATTGTTGATCAATGGATTGTGAGTGTTATTGTCCCTTCATTTGTTTGTGTGTTGCTTCCACCACATCACTATTTGCCACAATCCCCATCCCCATGCTCCTCTTATCTCCCATGGGATACGTCCTCATGTTCCAGAAAGCTTAATTTTCTTTGGAGAAAAGATTTGACATAAAATGAATGGTGTTTTAGCCATCGGACAAAAGGGACAAAAAGAAATTCATCACATACCTGCCTCCCTTGGAAAAGTGCAGTGGTTCAAGTGCAACTATTCAGCATGGTGTGGGCAAGACAATGAATCGAATCAGGAACTCCTACTCTTTTACAAATAGTTTAAAACGGCATACAAAATGTGTAAAAATGGAAACTATAACATCTATCAAGGGAAATAACGGTAACTGAAGACATCAACAACATTACAGTCAATACCTTTTTTGTTAACATTCGAATCTGAAGGACAACGTTCCTCTTCTCCCCAATCATGAGCTGCTGTCCAGGTGTTTTGTACAATCACGGGATCTTCTGTGAGTTTATCACCATGGAGTCGGACATTGTAATGTAATATAATTGGTGGATCTAGTTCTCCTGGAAGTGTCATGCCTCTTAAATCAAACTGGAAATTCCCGAGAAGACCAGCAGGAGTCCCAATCACAGTGATGGAAGAACCCTGAACCAGGCCGCAAGGAATCCTTAGTTTGTATCCGTTTTCAGATGCCAACTCAGAGGAGTTCATTTTTCTTATGGAATATGGGCATTGTTTCCCTCTAGCCTCCCCACGAGAACTCCCGTTTACAGAAAAGGGATGTTTTTTCTCCTGGACAGAATCCATAAGGTTTTGCCAAGCAGAACAGCCTTCCTTGATGGCCTCTTTAGCATGGGGTAGGGCATTTGTCAGATTGATTGAGTGGAACATACACTTCCAGGCCTTTAAAGAGTTGAGTTCTTCGACTGATAGATTCCAAGAAGTAAAATTACCAGATATTGAGTAGTCAGTTAAAACAATCAGAGTGTCATTCTCTGGGAATCTTATTGCAAGTGCAACTCCATCAGTCTTCCAATGAAGATGATCCGACGAAATGTTAAAAAATGTGGTAAGAAGCGTCCTTTCTGCAAAGGGGTTTCCCATGAATCCATATCTCAGAACCAACAGAGAGAACAAAGCCACTATGACAAGGGTTCCGGACCACTTCTTCATGGCACCACTTGAAGAAGAAGAGTCCCAAATTCAACGTTCTACAGTCTTCATTGAACTTGGGCACCACCAGATCACTCCAGTTTGCCGTTTGCACCCAACGGAAGAACCCATATCAACCCCAGGTGCTCCCAAGAAGCTCCACATAGACTGATTCAGGGGCAGATGCTATACCTCCACGAAAAACTTTCACAGTCCGCAATTACTACCTTGGCCAAAGAAGAAAAACTTCCTGCCAGCACAACCGACCAAAAACAGGGAAGAAGTAAGGGAACACCGAATCTAATGTCTCAGCAAGCAATGCAAGCACGGTTACAATCACAAACAAGAGCGTATGACCAACATCGATTTTTCGAAGCCGGCATCCATAAAACCAATCGATAACTCCTATCCAGATCATGGGTTCCACCCAAATTAGCAGTAAACGAGAAATCCCACTTTAAGATGCAACAAGAAAGCCCGGCAAAGGAAGACCCAAGGGAGAAGACGCACCTCGGAGAGTACAGGAGAAGCAGCTTGGGAAGGAAGACTTGGGTTGGACTCTATAGTGGTGGGTGGGACGGTAGGTGGAGGAGGGAAGAGCGAAGAAGAAGTAGTAGGACGTAGCTTTCCTTCTCCTGCTTTCTGGTCAAGGGTAAAGACATCCATTGAACGGAGCAGGAGATAGAGGAGCGGTTTCGCAATTTCGCCTCGTACAGATAACCGCGACGACCAAATAACCAGTATTAAAAAAAAAAACTAAAAACCTACCGTTACGAAAAATATTTTCTTAGTATTTTATAACTTTCAACATCGTATTTGATTAAAACATTTTTTATTAAAACTTACCGTCTCAATTTAATAATTATCAAAAACACTTTAACTTCGTATTTGCATGTTACCATGCAATAAGTATTTTTAACTAATAGCATAATTGAATTTTCATTTTCTACGAAGTCCAGAATGTTTTGCGTTCTTAATTTCAGATTTTAAAAAATAGAATTTGTATTTCTTATTTTACTTACGTTTCGATTTTTATTGAACACAAACAACTTCATGGGTTTTTTTTGGACAAAATAATCTGTTAAGGTGGCGCATGAGTGCTGATGCGAAGTTTTTTTTACTGATAAAGTGATATTGTATTAAATAAATGATACAGTTATAAAATTACAAAAGGTCCGCAAATAACATAAGTCAAAAAAAAACTGACAATTCGTCGAAAAAGAGAAAAAAAGTTATGACAAATAATCACATTACTCAACGACAAATAAATTGATTAATATGATGCGAATCATTGAAAACGATCCTTGACTTTACGATATTATTTAATTGATTAATTTGGATGTACGGGTGGGAGGCGGTCGGTGTCGATGATATGACATGATTTTAACTTAAAATTGAGATGTCATCACGCGCGCTGGTATCTTGAATTTTATCAGATTCATCAATTAATAATTTAAAATGAATCATTTTAAAACTATATGATGATTTTCTTTTCTTCGATGCGATATATGTTCAGGTAATCTTAGCTTTTTATATTTTCGGTGACAGCTTGGTGAATAGTACGTAAGTGTGTGTGTATATATATATATATAATAGGTATTGATAAGGTTTCTGATTCGAACATTATTACGATTTAAAAGGAAGAGCATGACAGCGATTGAAAATACGCCTTCCACTTCCTCGGGGAGTTGTACTCTTGACAGGTTTGTGTAAATATTATGCCAATTAAAACCCTTGTATTAGAAGAAGATACATAATTCGTTAATATATCTTTGTTGTATTAGATCGAAGAAGATGACATATATATTGTATTAGATCGAACAGTAGGAAGAAAGTCTGCCCTAAAGTCATGATTTTTATTTAAATACGTGTTTAGAGGACTGCTTTTTTTGTGAATTTTTTTTCGGAAAAAATAAAAATAATCATTTGCTTCCTTTTTTCTTACGAAATTAAGATTTCACTGTATATTTTAAATAATGAACAAATAAAAAGGTGATTTCAGGGGAATAAAAAGAGTGCGTCGGTTTCCATGTCGGTCGCCGATCAAGACCATCACTCTGGCCGGCCACATGTCCACGTCGCATTGACGTTCGGGCCCGAAGTTATAGATCCAAAGCACCGATTAAAAAATGCGTCCTATTGTTAAACACTATATAAAATCTATTTAACTGATATGTTATCATCGTTTGAGTAACGTTTTGGTTAAAATGCTGGCGTGACAAAAGCCAATGTCCCAAGATTCTAATCAAATACCATTCTAATTAAATCTATGTTCACGTTAAATTTGTACAAACGTTCGTGTATCATTATCATTGAATTTATACTTAATAATTTATTATATAATTTTAATATTATTTGTAAAATTATACTTAACTTTAATTTTTTACTATTATTAGATTTAAAATTTCATTAACAAATAAAATCTCAACCAATCGTTTTTTTAATTTGTTGTACGTTCTTGTTTTTTTTTTTTGCGAGGTATTCATTTGATTGGACGATTTGAACGTACGTTCGTTCTGAATCGTATGTTTAATTAGTAGCGTTTTAAAAAAAAAGAGTAAAAAAAGTAATTCTTAGAAAAATAATTTTAAGATAAAAAAAAGAAAGTAAGTAATTTTAATAATAAAAGAAATATAACGAAGAATGTACGTGCTATCATGAAATTGAGAATATTTAGTAATATTTCTGAAAATTGAGATGTTTCGAAAATATAATCAATTTCCAATCTCATAATCATAAAAATAAATAAAAAATCAAATTTTGTAATCTAATAAATTAAAGAATGTGGATTAATAATAACCTGATCGATAAGCTAGCTAGCCTTGGGTACATGTTTGATTTTCGCAAATGTTTCATTACCGCAAAGGCGCAAAGGCGCAAAGTTCAACCTTAATTAGTGCAGGAAGGGGACGTACGTAGCAGAACGTGAGGCCCATCAAACGAGGCCTAAAAAGAGAGAAATAAATAGATAAGCAAACGCCAGCCGTGGATGCAAGTGCGCGAGAGCGATTTCGTGAAAAGGTGGGCACCAAAGAGCAGCGCGCCGCATACTCACGCAGGAGACCGGAACCCAGCCGATCCACTTGGCGCGGATGAGAAGCTGGGGAACTCCACCATCTCAGCATCGCACCTGCTGTTGGGAAGCACCGGGCAGTCGATGAATTTGACGGCGGCGCGGTCGACGCAGGCGAAAACCTGGTACAGCTGCTCCTTGTTGGACGGATCAACATTGCACTGTATCCCAACCACGACACCCGTGCCCCTTTTGACGGCGTCCGTGATGTCGTTCTTGTGGTACATACCGTCGTTTGGTATGATGCCTACACATCGACACGGATTTATTTAAATTAATATGCATATACACGTACGTACGTCTGAAACACTAGCTGAAGCGTGTACAATCAAAAACTGGGAATGATTAATTAAGATGTATTCAACCTGAAGCTTCCAAGCTTTGGAGAAGAGGGAACTGCTTCTTAAGGCTGATGGTGGTGTTGAAGTACTGGTGTTGTGTCTGGATGGTGGGTTTTGAGCAAGTCCCGTGTTTCTCCCATTCGTGTCCCCAGAACTGCGGCCCGTCGGCGTCCGGGCAGTTCAAGCTTGGCCAATTAACATACAGCAAGCGACTTAGGCCATTATCGATCTACGCGTAGGTGTTGGAAAGAAACACATATATATGGTCAAGCGGAGATGGAATGGATCGTACGCGTTGCTAAGCAAATTAATTAATTATAAAGGCATGCATCTTAATATTATATCAACTAATAATAACAGTGATGGAGGTGGAGAGAATTGTCACAAGTGATCCGTCGAAAGGGGTGTCTGGATCACAGTCGGACGGATAGGAGCCGTCCATGTACTCCGGCCAAAGCCCATGGATGCTGAAGTCGGTTGGGGGGTTGACGTTGGAAGCGAAACAGCAGCCTTGTCGTGTGTCACAGTAGGAACCAGGCCACTGCATGCATTAATCGGTTATGTATCATTAATACACAAGACCTTCTAATCAAAACAATTAAGACAAAGTGATCGAATCGAGGAGGACTGTAAGTGAGCTAGTAGCTATCTATCTATAGAAAACTTCACACATATGCAAATTAAATCGATATGCTACGTACGATAATCATAATTTTAAACCTGTAGAACCAAGTAGAAGAAATCAAAAGCCTTGGTGGGATGATTCTGCAACAACAAGAGCACCAGCAACAGAGATGCGATTCCCACGGGCTTCATGGTAGCAAACTCAAACTGTTGGTGGTGATGACTCGCGCTGGAAAGCAGATTATATGCACCAGCTGGCTGGGTCGTGCGGTCCGACTTGATCAAGTCGTCACATTCGTGAAAGGAGCGTGCCATCCACCAATAGGGCGAGGTAGGGTGTGTTGGAATGGGATGTCGATTTGGCAACCGGCAACGTCACTGTTCCTCATTTTTCTACGAGAAGATTGTCGGCGTCGTTTTTTTTTTTTAGAAAAAAAAAAGTATAGCAATATCGTTGGTGATACCCAGAAGATGTTTGGAGTCAAGACCAACTCACATATTTATTTACCAAAGCAGTATCAGTTAATAAATTACAGCATTTTCACCCCAAGTTTGGACTTGTTGATTGCTGAAGGAGTACATCAGAGTCTGGAAATCATTTTCCGGAAAAAAATAGATCTACGTCAAAAATAATAAGTAAAATTGAAATAATTATATCACTTATGAATTTTGTCTTATTAGTCAATTAATTTTAATAAAATAAAATTTATATATATCAAAGTTAATATGTACACATTATACATAAGATGTTATATAAAGTATTTCAATAAAAGACTTGCAAAGTAAGGTGTATTGAGAAAAATATTTTTCAAAAATGGTAAGTGAAATTGAAATTTTTATATCACAAGTAAATATTTTCCTCTTAGTTAATTAATTTTAATAATATAAAATCCCCAAAATCATTTCTACTAACGAGCATTTCATTGATTTTAAAAATGCCTACAGTTTTTTGTCACCTTTGCTCCAAATTCTTTCTTCTAGGATCTAGTATACGTACTTCAACTTAGCCTATGTTTGGAAATGGAGTGATATTAGGTAAAGTGAAAACTCATGTTTTTTATTTACGTTATGATTCCTAAGGTACCATGAAAAAAATCTCATACTCTGATGCCACCACTATAGTTCT
The DNA here is from genome assembly GCA_024699675.1 of Amphibolis antarctica. Classification (NCBI taxonomy): domain Eukaryota; kingdom Viridiplantae; phylum Streptophyta; class Magnoliopsida; order Alismatales; family Cymodoceaceae; genus Amphibolis; species Amphibolis antarctica. The sequence continues at coordinate 35,555 of JAMKPZ010000488.1, read as the reverse complement.
TCACAATGTTTGATTTTTTCTTTGCAATATTTACTATTTATAATGTTATATTAAAATTTAATTATAAAAATTAAATTATTTATAACTTTCATTATTACAATATTTAAAAATTCAATATTAAATTTTCTTGTCAATTCCCTTTATATACAAACACCCAAAATTTGAAATTCCTCTCATTTCCCATACATACACAAATAACCTTTACTTTTTCAATTTTTTATTAAATCCTGTTATTTCTATTTCTGAATTCTTATCATTTCATTTCTCATCATTTCTAGATGCACAAATGAATCCTTAGGATGCATTCGTGCATGTGAAATTGGTTAAAAATGAAATAACGGAAATTCATTTCTTAAACGTAATTGTATTTGACAGAAATAAATTCAGTGTAAAGGTATTTGTACACCTTTCAAAATTTAACAGAATTAAATATTTTAGCAGACAAAAGCAGGCGAGAAAGACAATTATACTACATGAGCCTAGACTTCATTTATGTCTAAAATGGCTTATGAAAAAAATCAAAAAAAATCATAAAATGGTTTGTTGTATTTTTGTGTTGTAATCAGAAAATTTCAAAAAAAGTATAAAAAATTAGAAAACAATTTAATTGTAATATGACATTCTAATATGTCGATTTATTTCATATGCTTTTTCATATTTTTCTTAATTTTTGTCAAACAATCGATACTAATGAAACAAACTTACAAAATCAAAAAAAATTGTTAAAGGTAGAGTCAAGTATTATAATAAAAGAAATTACAACAATTACTATTTATATATCTTATTTGATAAAAACATTATACAATACAAATTCCGTACGGTAAAAATTCTATCAAACATTATTACTAAATGTCAGTCACACCTACGAAATAAGACAGATCGATTACAATTCCAAAAGATACGAATTTAATCACAGCTACGAGCATGAACATCTCTAACTGATTAAACTATTTTAATTGATCACAAGAGGACTTGTGGCATATATGTTGTACGTTAAACTAATTCTTTTGAAAAGATTAACCAATTATGAACAGTTAATTGGTTTGCAAAGTCATGATGATTTATAATGAGTAATATGTGTTTTATTCGATAAATTTGCTGCGAAGCTAGCCCAGCCTTTAAGTCACGACGAAAGTAAGATGACCCATCCAGAAAAGAAGATGCAGCCCAAGTTGTGCGGTGTAAGGCAGCAAGGAACTCGTAAGGTGCATCAAACTCAATCAAGATGTACAATCTGACGGCAGCCATGAATTAAGAAGATTTTATTTTTTCATGACAACGTAATTAAGTTACAAAGACCGACAACAATACTATTATTAAAGAAAAAACCACCTGTTTTGAAAGGGACAATAACGTACATATGGTTCATTCCATAATTTATTGTGGTGAAAGTAAAATTAAAATTACAAGCTGCGTCGCGAAACACCGTCAATTCATAAGATCGACTTCATCGCGGCTGATGCAGATGTCAATTTCTTTTAATTTGTTGTTTTGGCACTGGATCCCAACGTCCAAACTCGTGCCTTTTTGATGGTGCTCTTGATCCAACTACTATTATAGTTCTTATTATCATTTGGTATGATATCTGCCAATACAAATTTATCTATATATATTATATATATATATATATATCAGTGTAAAAACTAAAGCAAGAGTGGGAAGATATATATATATATTCAACCTGAATCTTTCAGAATTTGGAGTAGATATATTGAGCTTCTTCTTAAGCTCGATGGTTTTTTCGAAGTAGTCGTTTTGTTCCGTGATGACAGGCGATGCGCAAGTTCCGTGTTCCTTCCATCCGTGTTCCCAAAACCAATCGTTACTGTTTTTCGGCTCTAGGTTGGGCCAATGATCTTCCAGCAATTTTCTCAAGGTGTCATCGATCTGCGCATCATGTTGCACAAATTAATTCCAAAAGCAACTTCAACTAATAATTAACTGTTAAGTAGAAAGAATTAATTGTTACAAGGGAATTCTTAAAAAGGGTGGTGTCTTTGGAGGGCAAGAGACGTCATTGCGCTGCGGCCAAAGCCCATGGATGGTGAAGCTGGATGGAGGTTTCCTGTAGGAAGGGAAATAACACGGTCGACCTTTATTACAGAAGTAGCTAGCCAGGCCACTGCATTGGTATTAACATAAGGCCTGATCAGTTCAAATCGAAACGGCATGTACGTACGGTGGATTGAAGAAGACCAACGGCCATCTATACTTAAGAAACAAAACTTCACACACGTACGGATCATATATTATGATCGTAATTATATATATATATACCTGTAGAACTAAGTAGAAGAAATCAAAATCTTCAGCGTAGTTGTGCGCCAACGGAAACAGCATGAATAGAAAAGTGATTCTTACAGAGTTCATGATGACCATATATTGAAACCAGAAAGTAAGTGAAAGTTCATGTGTACCTCAGCGACATGACAACCTCTCCATATACAGGGAAATTACATGTACATTACAGATACGACTTATTAAATAGCATAAAACAAAATAATGCATCTAGCTGTTCTAATGGAAGAAAAACTCCAGATCGGTTCTAGACCGGGATGCAAGGGCCAGTGCTGACGGCCCATAAATGAATAACGATGGCACCGTCGTTCGATTGGTTTGTCGACCGTGAACGTATTCGTTGATGTCACCCACGTGATGCTGTGGTGACGTAAAACTCACGTAAACGTATACATTATACCGCGTGAAACTCACGTTATGTATTAAAAAAATAATGAATAAAATTAAAAATTTTATATTACTTATAAGTTATTTTCTATCGATTAATTAATTTTAACCAAATAAAATAAATATGATATTAAAATTAATTTATATTATTATTTAAAATATTACTTAAATAAGTAAAAATAAGATTATTAACTAATTAATTTTAATAAAATAAAATTTATATAATATTAAAATCAAATTTACGATACATATCTTATAAATGTCCATAAGTAGATATATATAAATTAATTTTAATATTATATTAAAATTTCATCTAAAGCTCGTAAATGAATAACGACACCACCGTCGTTCATTGATGTCGCTCATGTGATGCTGTCGGTGACGTAACACCCATGTGAACGTATTCATTGATGACACCGAGAATTGTTAATCATAGGTACGATTTGTTTAAATACAATTATTATTATATGTAATATATTATTATAATGTATAATATATTTATTAAATAATTTTAATATTTTATAATAAAAATTATTATGTATCTCATTTCATCTAATTATACCTCTAAATTAGGTAGTATTTTGTTTGAGTGGTAAAATTATATAAGGTATGATTCATACTTTTTAAGAAGATACATGATTTACGATAATGATCATTTTTATTCTAAAATTTAAAATTATTTAATAAATATATTGTATATTGTAACAGTACGTGATAATTATCATAGATGCATAGTATTAAATTTTTAAACGAAAAAAACTTAAAACAAACGTACCCATAATTTCCATGTAGGTTGACACTATTAAGTTGAAATAGTAAAAAATATTTTGAATTTTTGATGTACTCCATGCAGCTAGAATGAGAAACTCAAATAATTGATTATGATGGACGTATTTTAATTTCAATAATTATAAAAATTTAAAGTTAATAGTAATTTTATAAATAATGTTAAAATTTATATAATAATAATAATAATAATAATAATAATAATAACATATAAAAATTTATGAAATATTAGAGTAATTTTTTCGCAAACACATCCCAAGAAGACAAACATAAAAGAGAGAACGTTAACATATTTTGTTATAATCTTCAATCTTTACTCTAACTTTTATTCTCTTGTTGTATTCTTTTACTCTCTAACTTTATCTTCTTAATTGCAGTAGGCTGATGGGCCGGGTTCTCTCGAGATCAGTAGTCCACCCTATGACTAATATTGACCCACGGGAATTTCAACATATAATCACGAATCTTGATCTATCACGGCAGAACGATGTAAGATAAAATCCATCGCTATTAAATATAGTGACAGATGTAAAAGCGGTGCATGTATGATTCGTCCGTACAATAAATCAATAAATGTATACGCAACAATACACTTAACAAATTATCAATTGCACGGTCACGATAGGCTTGCGTTGTATTGACACGACACAAACTTTTTGATCGTACGACACGATAGGCTTAATTTTTTTCGTATCATCTGTGTACCGTGACAGGTCAGTACGGTTTAATATAAATTTTTAAAATTTAAAATTTTAATATTTATAAATAACCTAAAAATGTTACGCTAACATTCACAAATCACAAAAAAAACAAAAAAAAAGGACATTCATAGATAAAAAAGTGATAAACATTAATTTTTTCTTAATTAAAAAAATTTACAAAATATTTTTTGTAAAAATTTTACAATGTTAAAAAAAATTAAAAAATTACATCACATTTTAAAAATTTACAAAGTTTTAAAAATAAAAAAGTACATAATATTTAACTTAGAGAATTCTCTAATGTAATCATTTAATTGGTCTTGTACTCGATGTTAGGTAAGTTCTTAATCTTTTACATACATTAATGTTTCCAGTATGTCTTCTTTTAGCGTAGATTTTCGTCAAATATGTTTTCGCTAATATCGAAAACATGTTCACATGTTACTTGATTATTTTCTTCACCAATCCAATACATCAAATGAATTCAAATTTGGAAATTAATTCCATGAATGTTGATGATTAGAAGAGTTAAAAGTAATTAATTCATTTCTAAATATTATAAGACTATAAGATATTTCTATTGAAGGATAATCTTTATCATATTACAGATCTTGTAAAAATCTCCAAGATGATGATGATGGTGATGATGGGTGTGATGTTATTGGTGGTAGAGAATGTTTTATTGTTAATTGTAATCTATATCTTTTAACATATATGCCAAATATTAAATTTATTTTTTTTATTGTGTGAATATTTAATTCTAAATCTAACTTTTTTATATTCCTCTTATTAATTTACTAATATATCTTAATTTACACCTAGATCTAAATAAGCACTCAAAATATATAAAAGTGGACTTTCAATCGAATATTAAAAAAAAATTTCTTTCATTTTATTTACAGTTGGTGTGAAAAATGAATAATCTCCATATTTACTAAAAGCACAAGATATTTCATATAAATGATGTAATACACAAACAGAAGTAGAATAATAAACATCTCATGATCTAACAGTTGCATTGTAAAAAAGTTAATAAAACATTCAACAATTTTAAAATCTTCTTCTAATTGTTTATCATAATCTTCAAAATGACAGTTGTAAAATAATGTTATAGGCTCCTTATGTGGTAAACAACTTTCTAACATTAAATATAAAGAATTCTATCTATGTTGGACATCAAGAGAAAATTTTTTACACGGCAAATCAAATAATTCATATATAGAATTAAAGTTTACCTATCGTCTACTTGAACTTGTAATGAAAGTTATGACTTCCCTAATATTTTCAATATAACATTTAATTTCTGTATTTCCTACTTGTACAATAAGGTTAATTATATGATACATACATCTTTGATGAAATAATTCAAAATCATTTGGGAGAACTATTCTACTTTTAAACATTGGAATAATTCACAAATTCACAGTCCGCATGTTTGCACCTCATTGGCCCATCATCCTCCATGGCACCGTGTCTACTTGTTGCCGCCCGCCCTGCAACCCCCATTGCCCCCTCCCCTCGCCAGCCTACCTCACCAAACCCTACTTGCTACTCATGCACCTTGCCCCATTGCTTGTCGGACGCTGTAGCCTCACCACCTAGCTTGCCCTGTGTTGCCCTTAGCGATTTTGTGTCACCTTAGCCCGCTTGCCTGTCCCGTGTTGTGCCAAATATCATGTTTTTTTCATGTCATGCCAACAGGACAAAATCAAAAATCCCTAGCCCAAGACCCACAAAATTGTGTTATTTTGTGTTGTGTCGTTGATTGACACGGTCAAACTATGTTGAAACCATACTAGGTTGTGTTGGCACGATTTGGTACAACACGATTAACATGTCTAAGCCACAAAACCACTTTAGTCAACAGATGGTATGTTACATATCTTGATTAAATCGTATCATGTACTAGGCAATGCATTTTATGTTCATCATTACCCCCTCTTGTCATTAATTAGTTGGTGAAATCGAACTCCATTTGCTCTTATCAAGGGTTTTGTTTGGAAACAAGTTATTTCAGTTTCAATAAGTACATAGAGTTAGTGGATATTTTTATATTTGGAATTTTTGAGAAAGGAATTTATCAAAAAGTGATTTCACTAAAATTTATCTTGTTTGTATCAATGGAAAATCATAAGAAATTGATTTCTCATAATTTTCTATTGTAATGTAAAACCTTCAATTTTTTCAACTTCCATTTCTCACCTCCCTCCCAAGAATTTGAGTAAAATTGCACCCTCTTAACTTGCAAACTTGATCATTACACTTTGTCCTCCATCAATGTCTCTCTTCAACCACTATCAACTATGCCCACCAATTATCTCATCTTCCTCCCACTCTGATGCCACCACTATAGTTCTTCACAATATTTGATTTTTTCTTTGCAATATTCACTATTTATAATGTTATATTAAAATTTAATTATAAAAATTAAATTATTTATAACTTTCATTATTACAATATTTAAAAATTCAATATTAAATTTTCTTGTCAATTTCCTTTATATACAAACACCCAAAATTTGAAATTCCTCTCATTTCTCGTACATACACAAACAACCTTCACTTTTTCAATTTTTTATTAAATCCTGTTATTTCTACTTCTGAATTCTTATCATTTCATTTCTCATCATTTCTAGATGCACAAATGAATCTTTAGGATGCATTCGTGCATGTGAAATTGGTTAAAAATGAAATAACAGAAATTCATTTCTTAAACGCAATTGTATTTGACAGAAATAAATTCAGTGCAAAGGTATTTGTACACCTCTCAAAATTTAACAGAATTAGATATTCTAACAGTCAGACAAAAGCAGGCAAGGAAGACAATTATACTACATGAGCCTAGACTTCATTTATGTTGTAAACTAAAGAGTAAATAGTATCGATGAAAATGAATTGAATTCAATTCTACTGACACAAACAATTGATGTATGAAAATTGAATTCATTTTAATTCAATTATCATGAATTTTATGAGCACAAACAAGGCATTAGAGTTAAAAGTAGTTTTGTAAATGATATTGAAGTTACGTAATAAATTGTAAGATAAAAATTTATTTATAAAAAATTATAATAATGATAATATATAAAATTTGGTTGGAATTTTATGATCACATTTACGTGTTCTATGATCGTAAAAAAATAGTAATCAAATTATTTTTTGAAAACTTTTCTTTTCTTCGATCGCTCAACAACCGAAGGAAAGTTTGGTTGGAAGTTCTTACATATCTTCGACTGAGCTTTACGGTGTGACATTACGAAGGCTAAACTCTTGAGATTTATGATTTATTTGGTCCAACTTCAAGAAACAAATTTATTGCCCCAAATTTCGACATATTATCAAACTAGAATCGTTATGGTAATTTAATCGATTGATTGACTGATGCGGTGGGAGACCACATTTTCGCGGATTTTACCTTATAAAAAATTAATTGACTAATGAAAAAACCTTAATGTGATATTAGGATTTCAATTTGTATATCAATTTTGATGTGAAATTATTTTTTCAAACATGTCTCAATACTTGTAAGTTCCTTATTATAATATTTCACAAACATTTTAAGTGTAACATATGTAAACTAACTTGAATTTATATAACATTTTACATGTAATGTGTATATAGGTTTGTTTTGAAATCATATGAATTTTATCTTATTAAAATTAATTAACTAATAGGAAAAATTTTACAAATAATATAATTAAAGGTTGTTTTTCCTAACACAGAAAACACCTATTTCGAAGAAATTTTTCAGGAAAATGAGTGATATATTTTTATTCCATAAATTTATTATTACGTACAAAGCCCAACTATACTTTCAGATTTTTTAAAAAAAAGGTTACCGCGGCAACTGTGAAAGGGAAAAAACGGAAGAAATAAAAAAATGATGATATAAGCTAGAGATGTCTGCCTATACCTCGTATCATTTACATGCATGTATGAAACACAGCTAAGAAATGTATATATGACAAATCAAATACATGTATATCAACAAATACATATTGCTAGCTCACAAAGATTCAGACAAATCAGAATGCATGTATATATCAATATATTGAAGACGACAATATTGCCTAAAATTCCAAAGCATAAAATCACAGTTAGATATGAATCCAAATTATCTAAATCATCACACATAATTTACAGATATCTCATACTTTATATATGTCATTTTCCTTGTAAATTTTAATTGTATAATATTTTAAATCTTTCTTTCCAAGGAATAAAATGATATAAATTTTATTAATTGTATGTACTCAGCTGGCACATTGTAATATAATATGATGCTTCTTTTAAAAAATTGTAAGGCATGAAATTACAAGCTATTTTACAAGATCTCGAACATTACGAAAATGCATATTTAAAACAAAATATTTTCAATATGGATTAAAGAAAAAACCACCTATTTTGAAAGGGACGATAATAACGTACATATGTATGGTTCATTCCATAATTTATTGTGGTGAAAGTAAAATGACCCATTCAAAAAGGTCGAAGATCCGGCCCAGCCCCAGGTCGTGCTGTATAAGGATCGGAGCAGCAAAACAGAAGGCGCTTCAAACCCAATCCAACGCAAGCATAAGCCTGATGCAGCTTATACATCCTAGTGACGTACGCAGTTGGTAGGAGTGTTTGCAATGTGGGCACAAGTTGCTGGACTCACCCGATTGGCTTACTTTTCCGGTGACTCACTCACTGGACCTTGTCTTCTTTTCTTCTCAGGCGACCCTCCAGATGGACTCGACGTCGGAGATGTATGACGCAGCAAGGCAGGAGGCCCACCAAACCCAGTCCAACGCCGGCGTAAACCTGATGCAGCTTATTGTTCGTGACGTTCGTCGTGAGGTAGCGAAGCGACCACCTTGGTCTCACTACGATGGTGGGGAACTTGACTCTAAAATTACAAGTTCTACGGGGAAACACCGTGCAATTCATGAAATCGACTGTAGCGTGGCTGATGCAGATGTAAATTTCTTTTAGTGTGTTGTTTTGGCACTGGATCCCAACGTCCAAACTCATCTTCGTGCCCCTTTTGATGGCGTCCGTGATGCTACTGTTACGGTACGTATTATCATTTGGTATGATCCCTGCAGTCAACACACGCAAATTTATTTTTCTATATATATATATCATAGTGTACAACCCCGTATTAATTAAAGCAAGAGTGGGAAGATATATATATATATATTCAACCTGAATCATTCAGACTTTTGAGTAGATTGAGCTTCTTCTTAAGCTTGATGGTTCTTTCGAAGTAGTCGTTTTGTTTCGTGATGACAGGCGATGCGCAAGTTCCGTGTTTTTCCCATTCGTGTTTCCAAAACTTAGCGTCACTGGATTTCGGCTCTAGGTTTGGCCAATATTCTTTCAGCGATTTTCTCAGCGTGGCATTGATCTGTGCATCATGTTGCATGCACAAATTAATTAATTCCAAAAGCATTTTCAACTAATAATTAGCACGTTACGTAGAAAGAATTAATTGTTACAAGTGAATTGTTGAAAGGGGGGCCAGAACAATTTGTAGGATAAGAGCCGTTATTGCGCTGCGGCCAAAGCCCATGGATGGTGAAGCTGGATGGAGGTTTCCTGTGGGAAGGGAAATAACACGGTCGATCTTTGTTACAGAAGTAGCCAGGCCACTGCATTGGTATTAACATAAGGCCAGATTAGTTCAAATCAAAACGGCATGTACAGTGGATTGAAGAAGACCAACAGCCATCTATAATTAAGAAACAAAACAAAACTTCACACACGTACGGATCATATATTATGATCGTAATTATATATATATATACCTGTAGAACTAAGTAGAAGAAATCAAAATCTTCAGCGTAGTTGTGCACCAACAGAAACAGCAGGAATAGAAAAGCGATTCTTACAGAGTTCATGATGACTGTTATATATATATTGAAACCAGAAAGCGGGTGAAAGTTCATGTGTACTTCAGCGACAAGACAACCTCTCTATATATAGGGAGATTACATGTACAATACAATTACGACTTAAATAGCATAAAACAAAAATAATAAATCTAGTTGTTCCAATAGAAGAAACTTCAGATTGGTTCTAGCTAGACCAGGATGCAAGGACCATTGCTGATGGGCCCGTAAATGAATGACGATGCCACCGTCGTTCAATTGGTTTTCAAACGTATTCGTTGATGTCACCCACGTGATGCTGTGGTGACGTTAACACCCACGTGATGCTGTGGTGACGTTAACACCCACGTGAAACGTATTCATTAGGCTGCATTTTTTAGTTGTATAATAAATTGATTAAATAGTAATAAAATATATAATAAATTGTAAAATAAAAATTTACGTACGGTAATTTATAAAATAAATATGATATATAAAAATTTGAAAAGTGGGAAAAAATCTCCTCCAAATGAGATCATTGACGTCACCAAGAATTGCCATACATAATTTCCATATACGACGACGTTTTACGTTAAAATGGTAAAAAGTATTTTGAATTTTTGATGTACTCCACGAGAAACTCAAATAATTGATTTTAACGGTGTCAAATGTCGTTTAACTTTAGAGTTTTATTTGATAACGAAATATTTAAAATTTAACCATTATAAAATGTCAGAGTTAATAGTAATTTTGTAAATAATATTAAAATTATATAATAAATTGTAACATAAAAATTTATATATAATAATGACGTACAAAAATTTAGGAAAGAATTGAGCAACTCATTCTAAACGCATCTTAAGAAGACAAACATAAAAGAGAGAAGGTTAACATCTTTTGTTGTATTTGTTCTTTGACTCTTTAACTTTATCGTCTTAATTGTAGTAGCAAAGCTGATGGTTCAGGTTCTCTCAAGATCAATGGTCCACCCTACGACTAACAAATTTAGTTAAACCCAAGGTATTGCACTACAGGAATTTCTACGTACTTATAATCACGAATCTTGACCTATCACAGCGGATGTAAAATAAAATCCATCGCTATTAAATACAGTGAGAGATGTAAACTTACAGTAGTGTATATATGATTCGTCCGTACAACAAATCAATAAATCTATACACAATAAAACAAATACACGCGCGTAACAAAATATCAATTGCACAGCCACAAGACCAGTTTAGTCGGCTTGATCAAATCGTCTCACGTACTAGCCTGTAATGCATTTCCTGTTCATCATTACCGCTCGAGTCCTTAATTAGTCGGTGAAATTGTATTTCATTTGGTAACGAAGTACTTCGATTTTAACGAAAAATTAAAATTAAGAATAATTTTATAAATAATATTAAAATTGTATAATAAACTGTGTGGTGAAAGTTTACGTATGAAAATTAGTATAATAATGATGACATACAATAATTTATATACTCATTTGTAAACGTTAAAAATTTGAATAGGTTTAAAGAAGCAGACTTAAAGAATATACAATAGAAACATATTTTCAACATAAGTGGTAATACGTTTGATGATTAAAAAAGTAGACTTAAATAAAATATAATAAAAATATTAATATTTGTAAAAGACTGGGAGCTTGCTCAACTTTGTAAATAAGATCAAGAAGAATTTACAAAGCAACTCTCAACCTTAAACATTTCATAATTAAAATATTGTAATTTTTTTTAAAATGTAATTTAATTTTGTTGTTAAATTGTTTTAAATGTAATTGTAAATTTGTAATAATGTAAATATCAAATATGTAATTCATTAATAAATAAAAAATATATTTAATTATATGCATTGTTGTCTTGTCGAAGGTTGAATTACTTGAATGTTATCATGTTGATTGTTAAATTAAATTTAAATATCGATGGTTGAATACTTGAATGTTGATTGTTGAATGTTAATCGTTGAATGTTGTTATTTGTTAATTAAATAAATATTTTTTAAAATTTTAATTATTTAAATATTAAATACATATAAATTAATTAAAAAATTGTGTTGGTCAATATCATGTAAATAGTATTTTCGTACTAATTGACCGTACTTAGACCGACCTATTGTATTCATAGGTCATACCGATATGGCATAAATAATACCGTATCAACATAAAATTCGTGTCGTATCAATACGGTCCGACAATGATTGACAAATCTACGTAAATGTAATCACATGTACGTATTCTTTGATCGTTAAAAAATGAATCAAATTATTCTTCGAAAAGTCTTCTTCTCTACGCTCAAAACCGAAGGAATGTTTGGTTGGAACTTGGAAGTTCTTAAATATCTTCGACAAGCCTTTATGGTGTGACGGTGACGTGCAGCTTAGAGAGAAATAAATTTATTGTCTCTAACTTTGATATGTCATCAAATTAGGATGAATTTTGCACCGAAGTATTTTAATTCTAAATATCATAGAGAGTTATGAATTAAGTTTTGTTATCAAATGAAGTTGAACATTAAGCGAATTATAAGATAAAAATTTTTACATTAAGATTTATATGATGATAATAATATATAAAAATTTGTACAGAATTAAAACTAAAACTGAAAGATTATAATTACCAAATGAAACCTTAGAATCCTAACAATAATATAATCAGTTGGAGACCACATTTCATGTGGATTTTACTTCATAAAAATTAATTAACTAGTGAACAAACTTAAAGTGATTTAAGAGTTTTAATTCTATTCATCGACTTTGGTGTAAGACTATTTTCTAAATACATTCTTGCACTTGTGAATCCATTATCAGAATATCTTACAAATGTTTTAAGTATAATGTGTGTAGATTAGCTTTTATATCATGTGAATTTTATCATATTAAGACTAATTAACTAGTAGAAAATAATTCACAAATGATATAAAAATTTCAATTTCACTTATTCAAATATGAGACTATTTTTTCTAATATGTTTTTGCACTTGTGATTCATTCATTATAGTACTCTATGTAATATTTTATGTGTAACGTGTCTTTATATTTGTGATCCCTTCAAATTGTAATGTTTGGTAATCAAATATAAATTAAAAATAAAAGCATACAAAATATTAATTTCAAAATGTTTCATCTTAAATTTCAATACACTTAATTTAATATAATCAAATTTCAAATTTTATAATAAAAAATTCAAATTTCAATTCTTATAATAAAAAAGTGATTTTGTTAATTTAATATTGAAAAAAATAGTCTCGTATTAAAAATAATAAGTAAAATTAAAACATTTATATCATTTATGAACCCTCTTTGGTAGTCAATTGATTTTAGTAAAGTTAAATTTACACCTACGAGATATTTAAATGAAAAGTAATAATATAGTATATTATATTATATCCTCGACAATAAAAGGTCTTTTAATGATAGAATCAATATCGACCTTAATCAAGTAATTAGTATTTCAAAATTAGCTAATATTAGAGTAATCAACGTTTCAAGCTTGAAATTTTATAGTTTAAAAATTTTATCAATAGAGTACTTTTAAAAAAATAATTATATTTTAATTACACATATTATTTATTTTTTTAATTAAAATTTTATTAACTTCCAGTGATGTTGAAAAATAAGTTGAAATTTTAGAAATTTTATTTTTATAAAACTTTTATTTTTATTATCTCAAATTTTTTCGAAACTTAACATATGAAATTAACAAATCATTAAAGTAATATCTTAATGATTAAGATAAATTTCATTGATGGAGTAGAATTATCTTATGATAATTATTTAAAAAAAAATAAAGGTATTGTTTATTTATCAAACCTTAACTTTTATTATTATTGACCATTAAAGCTAATGAAATGTGCTGTTTATACATAAGGTAGCTTTAGGTAGTGTTTGAATGGGCATTTTAGTAAATTAGGTTGAATTTCATGTTTTTTTTTACGAATTACAGATAAAAAAGTAATAATGGTATTTTTTAAAAGTTGTAATAAATAAAGAATAAAATAAGTAAAAAGATAATGTATAATATTTATTATAATAATGTGATGATAATATTTTTTCAACAGTTGTAATGAATAATGAATAAAATATGTAATAGAATCATGAATAATATTTATTATATTAATATGACGATGATATTTTAAAAAAAAGATGTGATGATAATATTTTTTTTAAAATTATCACATCTAATGAATAGTAAAGTAAAAGTTATTTAATAAATGATATTATAAAATACTATAATATATATTAAAAATATAATCATATAATAATAAACGTAAATACAAATAAAACCTTAAACTTCAAAATACTTCATTTACTATATACTCATCGTTACTTTACCGTAATATAAAAAATAAAATATCAAAAGTTAATTTTTACCCTTTTACACCCACTTTCTTCGAGGAAAAGTGAAAAGACTCTCATTTCCATCCTTCCCCTTTTCTTCCTTGTGCATGGAATCAAATCATGTTTAACGAAAATTTCAATCAACTTTAATTATAATAAAAAATTAAAAATAGCTACAGTAACCAAAAAGTTGACGTTGGACATTCGGAATGGCTGCCTTCTCGTAATTAATGCCATCGCTGACAATTGGCAAACAGCAGTAAAATCATGCTACACTGAAGTTACACCTACGTGACCTGTGCTTTCGATGTGACCGTTGACACAAGTCAACGATTATCACTTATTTTAGAAGAGATTACACTTCGTAAATTCTTCGATAAATTTTTATTTTATAATATATTATTATTATTTAATTAATTTACTGTACATCATTATAATGTATAATAAATTAGTTAAAAAATGTTCAAATAAACGTAGTATTTAATTTACATATTTCCGACAATCAATTATTTTAATTTTTTAATGTACGATACTGCAAATAACTTCAATTTTAAATCTAATCATTTTTATTTTTAAATAAATCGACGAACTCAATGTTGGAGGACAAAAAAGGAATTTTTTTTTTTTTTTTTAAAGTTTCTCTTCTCTTCTCAAAAAGAAAATCTAATCCGTCAAGGATCTAACAGTCTGCGTAGGGTGCTTGTTATATATATATGTAGATGATCTTATTGTTCTGAGTAAAATTATCTTAATTAGATTGCGTTTGAATGAGATTTTAATGACCAAAGACGCTGCAAAATCGTGATTTATTGTGACTTTCGAGATAACGAAAATCGTCTGATCTTACATATTATTTAAAAAAGATGTTTTTTCGGTCGAAATACACGTACACATGTCTTTCGATTATATTACGGTTTTTTAAAAGTACTTGCACTTACTATATATTAGGGTCATTAATCACGTACCATAGAACTCCATGTTCTGATCTAAACTCGGAGGAACAAAGTATCCCCATTCGAGTTTTGGTCCTCCGATGGCTTGGAGGGTTTACCTTAATGGTGTGATCAATTAATATTTTGAATATGTTAGGTAAGACACGTAAAGTTTGTGAAGTACGTCGTAATTAATTCTTTGTTAATTATAAATTTCTTTTTTGAATCGATAGGTAAAAAATAGACTTACAAAAGAATTTACAATTTTGTTACATTTTTTTAAGATACATACATATCTAAATTTTTTTATTTTAAAAAAAAAATTCAAAAAATACTAAATTGACCATTTTTAAAAAAAAGATCTTACCCGAAGCCGAGTAAGATCATCATGCTGCGACGGCAAACAGCAGTTTGGACATTACGTTTGTTGCGTTTTTTACCGTATAATTGTATTTTTCGTTATACATTATAATATTTTATAATATATTTATTAAATAATTTTTATATCTTTTTACCGTTCATTAAATTTGACTTTTTTCTAACCGTAAAAAATAAAAAAAATCACCTTACTCCCGTCGCCATTCACTCCGACGAACCACCTTCTCTCCTTCGCCTTCCAGCATGTCGCCGAAGCTACCCCCGCTGGATGGGATGGCACTTGTTCAGAGCTCACCCCTTCTTCCCTCTCTTCTCTGCTCCAAACTCCCATCCTTCTTCCCTCTCTTCTCTGCTTTCATCCACAAATCTTTTGATGCACATCTTGGGAGAAAGAAGATTGGATATGCTGCTGCCACGAGCTCCAATCTTTATTCAATCTTTCTCATCAAGCTTTTGCCTTTTCTTTTCTCCCCATTGCTTGCTGACAAGCATTCTCGTGTAAACGGGAGAATTGGGTTCATCCAGAATCTTGCAAACATCATCCATCACCCTCTCCTCCAATCGATTCTGGAGCAGAGAAATCTCCACTCCGCCTTCAAAATCGAAGACAGGAAAACTTGCATGAAATATTTATACTAATTTTGATATGAGAATGCTGCAAGAAAACACTCAATCCACCATGATTCTCATGTTCTCAACCATGGTGGCACTCTTCTCTCTCGCTGAAACTTGAAAACCCATCAACAAGCAAACACCATGGCGAGGAGTTCGCGGATCTGGTGACGGCCGGCAAGGATCTGGTCACCGACAAAATGACATATCCGAAGCTGAGGGCTCGACAAATCGAGGGAGTTCGCAAAGGAGTTGAACAGAGACGCCAAGGCGCAGCTGGAGGACTTCGATCCCGACGGGGCGGCGCCGCTGGCCTTCCGACTACGATTTCGATTTTTAGTATTTCTTTTATTTTGTATTTTATATATTTTTTTAAATACAATCATTAAATTATTATCATAAATCATAAAATTCAATCCAACCGTAACAGCAGCGGTAGCCACCGTTGGAAGCTACGGTCGATCACAAGTCAACAGCTATGTTATCTCGATGAAAAGTTAAATACTATTATCAAATAAATCTTTTTTTACTCGATGAAAAGAAACTTTACCGAAAATTATAAAATAAAAATTGACAGGATTCGTAAATTTTATATCAAACCGAATATACCGTACCTTTAAAGTGGATGAATGTTTCTCTCTTTACTTTCCTTACTTTGCATAGACCAACGGTACTTTCAAGTACATACGGATCGAATTAATTGTTAAAATCGATCGATCGGTCGATTAGAAGCTGCTGATTATCTGCTTCAAAGAAGAGTACGTTCCGACGGACGCGATGCAAACCCCGGCTATGATGATGGAAAAGACGATTAGGCTCTCCAATCGTGGCTTCCCCGAGCTCCTAAAGATCCTGATGTAGCAGATGCAGGGCAGCAACACCGACGCCGTGGTGCTCAAGAACGAACCCGTGAGCATCGTCAAGAGCCCGAAGAAGGGCAACGTCAAGGCCGCCACCGTGGTGCTGACCACCAGAAGCGTCCTGAGCAACAGGCTTAGCAGCCTGCTCTTGGAGACTTGGAACGCGTCCTCCAACGCCTCAGCCACCGGTGCGATCAGCAACGCGTACTTCGTCAGAGGGGTGATTATGGTGGTGTAGATGGCCAGCTTAGAGTTGAACTTCTCCGTGGGAAGGTTGAGGGTCACCTGCGAGCTCACTCCCTCTCCGAACATCAGGTAGCCCATCACCGCCACCGACGCAAAGCAAAGCGTGCAAAGGGAAAAACAGATCATCAACACCTGCATCGATCGATTCGTAGTGATGCGTTATTTTCCAATCATAAGAAGATCGTGTGTGTGTGTATAGATAGATATATATATGTTGATTTCTACCCGGTAGAACTGGGTCTTGTTTCTCATGGAGGCGTATATGGTAGGGAACACCGCGTGGCCGCTGTAGCAGAAGACGAAAAGGCTGACTGCAGTCGGGATCCCGCCCCAGTGTACAGCCCTCCCTTTCTCATTAAACCCAACACCATCAACGGCGCCAGACCAAGCGATACAACCCACCAGTATCAAAGACGCCAACACCCCACCGAAGGAGACGTAGGCGAGCATGCCCAGGTTCCTCAGCCATGTGGTGGGCAGAACGATGAGGGTGGCCAGCAGCACAAACCCTTGCTTCCCATCGATGCTCAGCCCTAGAAGCTTCAGCCCATCGTTGGGGAAGAGCTTGATCAGGTTGTCACCCTCCAGCACCAGGAACTCGATGGACACTAGGTAGAGCTCGAGGTACATGAAGGTGGCGACCATGATCCTTCCCCTACGCCCGAAGGCCAGCTCGCCTATGTCTGGGTAGGTCTTCACGAAGGAGTTGGCGTCCATGCAGCGCTGCAGCAGGACGCCGGTGTAGCAGCAGGCGGCGGCGACGAGGAGCAGGAGTGCTAGCGTCAACCAACCTCCCGACGAAAGCGCATATGGGACCGATAGTATCCCGAGTCCCGCCAAGGTGTTAAGTCCATTGAAGCAAGTTCTAGGAAAGGTGACGCCTTGGCTCTCCATTAATTAGCGATGGATGGATGAGCGGAGCGGAGCCCGAGCGCGCCTGAGCGTGGGAGGAGTGATCGATGATATGGGTGGTGTCATCCAAACACCGAGAGATAGCACATTATATAAATCACCGGAGCGGGCGTTATCCAGCTCCTCTTCGTGGGAATGAGTGGTTCTCCACTTATCATATATTGCTCCCACTCCCAAACGCCATGTAAGAAATTAAAACATAAAAAACGCAAAGCAAAGCACATGTTCAAAATTATCACGTACGAGTGAAACTAAAATCATTATATTAATTATTTATTTTTTATTTATTAATTATTTTTAATAAAGTAAATCGACTCGTAATATCAAAATTAGTTTACGTACGCACATATGTAAAATATTTTAATATATAAAAGACTTAGTTGTATTAGAAAAAATAATCTCATGTTACAAATAACGAGTGAAATTAATACCTTATTCTTTCTTTCTAATCAATTAATTTTGATAAAGCAAAATTCACACCGCCACTACACCTGCCTTCCTTCTTGCATCAAACGTGCGTTATCTTCCCTTCCTTTGACGAAAAAGAGGGAGAAAAAGAAGGTTTAATTGGTGATGAAGATGAAATCGATCCAAATGTCAAAAGGGGCCCGAAATTGGGTGACCCGCCGGCCTCCTCGACCATTCGATATATCCTTTGGAATATTTCTTCTTTCTCGACAGCTATCTGCTTTCTAGAAGATTTCACAGATATATAATTAATAACGGAAGTACTTTTTTTCCTTCAGGAATCAACTAAATGTGATATTATTTTAGATGTGCGTAATACAAATCGATCGTTGCTGACGGCTCTATCCGTGCACCATGTCTCTAGTGGGGCACATGATAATGGTAGTGATCGGCCTCTGTTCAACAGCGCCCATTGATCCATGAAAACAATACGAACCACAAGTGCGCGATGATTTCCAACAAGGTGGTGCCGTGGAGGTGCAGAAAGCCGATGATGGTGGCTCCAACAAAAAAAAAGGAATCCTCTTTTATTTGAGGCAATTCAAAGTGATTCTGCCATTTGCAGGAATCACCCAATGCCCCCGGCCGCCAGTGCCTAATGGTTATTAACTTTTTAAAAAACTTTTCTGAACTTTCCAGTTGAATTCCTGTGGATTTCGGATCACATGTATAATTAAATCCTCTTTTATATTCATCATTTGTAAACTGGATCCACAACAGTGTGTGTATGTACACGTATATATGATTTTCTATTTGTATGTCGTCCACCCGATGAACAACAAATTTGGAAGAATTTCTTCTGTCCGACCCTCCGCCCCAGTCAGGGAGTTTAATTAATTTTTCAAACTATATATATATATATAAGCCTCGCACATTGGCCATCATATCATATCAATATTGGAAACACGAATCTAAACGGCACAGTCCCATCATATATATATATATCGATCGATCATATCAACCATGACGAAACAAGAACGCGAGAGAGGAGCAAGTGGAACACTGATGACTGACCACGGTGGTTTCCACGTACGTCCATCATCTTCGTAAACAAATGAAGCACATTCGTACGTGACGATAATTTCTTCTGGATTTTGGAACAATTTAAAATCTTTTCATCACCGAAAAAAGGAAATATATATACTCGAAACAAACAAAATTCAGTTCCATATGCAACCTCATTATTCAATATTGTCAATGTAATACACCAATTTTTGTTCTAAATCTAGCAATTAATCGTACTAGATCGGTTTGTAGGTAGTGATTTCTGACTCACTTCAACAACTAGATTTGTAATGATTCGAGTGTGTGAAGAGAAAGCCGTACCAAGAAGCATGAATTAAAAAACAAAATTATAAGAGATGCATATATATATATATATATATTTGGTGTGAGACATGTATGAAAAAACGACTGGTCATGGTGACCATGCATTTGGACAAAGATGAATGATTTTCTTAAGTACAACATACTCTTCTGGTGGGATCATATATTGAAGGTGATTTTAATTTAATTTGTTACGCTAGCTGAAGAAAAATTTAAGAACCACCATTTTCATCTTATGGAAACCTTTACTTTCAACATGTTATCTTCGTAACAACTGACAATGTGTATGTGTTATCACCGCGCACAATCAATTAATGTTGCATGTGAGAAAAATTTATATATATATGTGCAACAATGGCCGTGTTATAAACTTGACGGACCAAAACAGCTTGTTGAATTTTGAAAATACATGTACATTGCCCTAAACAACTATTTCTCAATCAAAACTCTCAGCGTCAAATATGAATCAAGTAGATGTTTCTAGGTGGATTTGTGCCTTCTAGAAATTTTAGAAAAGAAAAATTTTAAATTTTTTTTCAAACTATCGTGTTTGTGTTTCCTAAAAAAAAATGTGAAAACAATTTCAATTTTTTCATCACTATATAAAAGTATAGTTTTTTTCACTATTTTTTACTTAATAGGTCGAGAAAATTCTTACCGTTAACACAAATTTCATTACAATGCACCTTCTTCACTTCATGCATCTTACTCAACCTCCTCGATTATCGCTAAATTCGTGGTTATATGGAAAATGTGAAATTATTTTTGAAATTTTAAAATATAAAATATTTATAATTTTTTTAAAATTAAATTTTTGAAAGTTTCGCAACGTGCACAAATAACCTTAAAAAAAATTTCATTTCCTAATTTTTCTTTTTTATATATATTTTTCAAATTTCTGTACAAACAAGTCACTTTTTATCAAAATTTCAAATATTTATTATGTATTTTCTGAACGCACGAAGAAGAATGGCGTAAAATAAATACTAGCTAGCGCAATGAAAATAAAATGTTTTCGTTCTTTACATAGAAATTTATTTTAATAGACTTGAATAAAATATAATGAAATAGAATATTAAAATAAGAATTAAAATAGTCTACATGATCATCCAATTAAAATATTAAAAGATTGGATAAAAATTTAATCGAGTCAAGCATATATATATGTCGTTCTTTATTAGTAAAATCTAATATAATGTAACGACTACTTTACGAGTTAATAATTAATATAAAATTATCGATCCCCACATACAATTTCGCACGTGCTAAGTAGAAAATGAAAAAGGAAAATTCAAAAAATCTAGTAAAAATATATTAAAAGCTGTTTGTTTATGTTAAAGAAAAATTAGGAAAATCAGTATATGAAAGAATTAATCGCAAATTAAAATAAAAAAATTTGTGTAATTAAAATACAAATGCATTTAAAATATAAATATGTAAATAATGCTTCAAAAGTAGTAATACAAATCAATGGATATTTCGATACAAGCGACTTTTATTTTGAGATACTGATTACCTTAATATTAACTAATTTTAAGATGCTGATCACTTGATTAAGGAAAGCATTAGTTATATATCATGAAAAGAGTTCTTATTGTTAGAGATGTAAGACACTGTACATGTATTATCAATTTTCATTTAGACAATATATTGTAAGGCTAGTTCTTAATAATAATATATTTGGCATGCACGAAAGATAATTATTTTTGCACAAATGAATTCATTAGTATTATAATATCGTTAAGTTTCGATTCTTTACATGAAATACACATTGACAAGATCAAATAAAAATATATTTAGAAATCACAAAATAATTTTGTTTGGTTTTGTTATTAGATGACTGCGTTATTTGCGTAAGAAAAAAAAGTCAATTTTTCATAATTGTTTCGCAGAAATGTGAATATTTGAAAATCTTAATTATATATATTATAGAAACTTTTATTTTCTTTCTTAAATTTTTAAACATCACAAATATTAAGAATATTAATTTTTTCCCCCGAAATTTTCGTAGTCAGATTTCCTGTTTGCCACGTAATCCACCCGAGAGAACTCATCAAATAGAATTCATCTTATATGACAACATGGAAATATATAATCGTCATTGTTCGACGTTGGTTGGGTTGATTAACCGTGACGAGATCATCACACCAATAAGGTTTTATTTAAAAATAAAAAAATTTAATTTCTTATAAATTATTACATATAAATTTTTATTTCATAATTTATTATATAATTTTAATACTATTTACAAAATTACATTTAATTTTGATTATTTACGATTATTAAATTTAAAATATCTTGCTATTATCGCGAACATCCCCGACGGGACCACCAGATGCGTGGCACGACAACCATCGGCAAAATCTCGGGCTCACCAGGCAACGCACGCGTAAACCCCATAGGCGTATCCGCACCGTACAAAGAGAAACCAAGGGCGGATGGCAAATTGGCGGCACCTTGGACAAGGTCGTATCGGACGTATAGGTCGCCGTGTCCAGGCTCGGGATCGTCCGAGCCGGAGACCTCCAGAACGAAAGGGGGAGGGTGAACCGTGTACAAATCGCAATCATCGAATCCTCCTTCCCTTGTCTGCATCGATCAACAGCGGCAGCGTGGGTGACTGAGGGTGGGGGAATCCGTCGTAAGTGTTGGAGGTGGGAAGGTGTTTGTCTTCCTCGTTTGTTGCCATTTCGCGCTTTTGTCGGATTCGTTGGGTCGGCTAGTGCTTGGTTCCTGTGGATTTTGATTTGTGTTGTTTTAGGGGGCCTAGCTTTTCGACTACTTGAAGGATTTGTAGCATGTTTCTCTCGTTATTTCGAAAAATATTTCTCAAACTACCTCTGCTTGGCACTCTATTCTGATGGATTTACATTCTTTACCCGTTTGATCTGCAAAATGGTAATTGTTTGAGTTTTCAGGAAGGAGAAAATTCATCAAATTGATTCCCAAATCCGGACTTCTGGGCGTTTTATCGTGGAGGGGAATTGGTCAGGTGTACGGTAGCTAGAGGCGGGTTTTTTCTCCTCGTAGTTGTTTGGCATGGACCATCATGTGGTTTTGAATGTTGAGTCCGCACCTGAGGTGGACGACAGGGTGCCGCTTGGTGAAGTCTCAGGTTCTTCTGAAGAGAGTAGTGCGTCTTCCATTGGTCATGTCCTTCCTTGGCCTTTGGCATCATCCGGGCACTCAGAAGAACTAGGGATCAACATCCCTGACGAAGAAGAACCACTTGTCCAGACAGTGGAGTGCCGTATCTGTCAGGAGGAGGACAACATCAAGAATCTGGATAACCCTTGTGCCTGTAGTGGCAGCCTGAAGGTATTTATTACCACCATTTTGTTGTCTTACATTATTTCTGACTATGCGTGAAATTGCTCCACTTGTTTGGGTACTTAAGAAAAGTAACAAGGAATCTCTTGCTGAGCTAGGCAGGCCATGGACATCGCTTAAAATTCATATAGAGATGAAGCAGAATTTGATTTAAATTATTTATCCGTCAGCTGGAACTCTTTTATGCATACCCACTGTCAAATATTTGATATTTAGGTGACAAGATTATAAGAAATGTCAAAGGCATTGTCTAATTTTTCACTTAGCTGATGGACAGTTTGCTTAGAGATGATTATTTTTATGGTTAGTGGTTGTACTAAGTTTTCGTTGAATGTAATTTACTGTTGTTTCTGAACTGATGTTAAGCTTTGGTTGTTCAGTTAGCCATTAATCTACCTCAAACATTATCATGGTTTTGTGCGTGGAAGTTGTCTTTTACTTTACCCTATTATTTCTAAGACCATGAAGCTTTCTTTTTCTATCCCACCACTCTTTGTCAGCTGGAAGTTGTCTTTTCCCAGGATTCCAACACTAAATGCAATACCTTGTCAACCGATTAGTTCTTAGAAACATACTCAATGAATACCCAAACTAATGAACAAGGTTTTATGCTGTGTTATTATTGTGGAAGATTTTCACAAATTCACAATGACTTGTTTTGTTTTTGATATATCAATTCTTCTATAGCTAGATTTTTAGAGAAATGCTAGAATTGGTATGACTAGATTTTTAATTCTTTATAACCCTTCTTGGAAACAATTGTTCCATAAACATTGAACTTTATGTTATTGTAAGAAGACATGATGTTGATAATGCATTCTAGGATATATATGTCTAACTTAATACGACTCTTTCCAGTAATATCAGTGACATGAACAATTCGGTTTTCAATTAATCTATAGAAGAGAAATTATCCCTTATGTTCAAACTTTAAACTGTGATTTTCAAGCATTAGTTTAAAGAACATGAAGTAGGTTGTTAGAGTTAAGTGTGTATTAGGATTTGTGTTATAAGTAGGTTTAGTCCCACTTGGTAAAGTGTTAGTTGTTTCCCTCTTGTAACTTCTATATAAAAGGTCTTATGTTTATGAATGATATCAATTAATCTTCCACATATTTTTCTTCTTTCTTCACATGATATTCAAAACAAAAGTAGAAAAATGTTTAATATTCTATTATCTATCATCTAATCATTTTTGGGGCTTATAGAATACCTCATTAAAAATCCAAAATCTCTTTTGAGGTTTATGGAATACTTAAACTTAAAATTTTACACTATTTTTAAGGTTTGTGGAACATCTTATATTAGCAATTTATGTTAAATCTCTTTTATTGGATGAATGATAACAATTACATTTGTAAGAACATGTGTATAAGTATTTTAATATATTTTCTTACACAATATTATTTTTGTTTGTTATTGTAATGTGATTTTCTCGTGTCATAAAGTGGGTCAAGTCTTTGCTCACTGAGTACTCTGTACCGAATCCATCTAAAGGTTCAGATGAGATGGATTAGGGTGAATGGGTCTTTAAGGCTCAAAGAGGAGTTGTCACCTAGTTTAATGAAAACTAAACTAAAAAATCCTATAAAATGCATGTTTGCATGCAACTACCACCATGCTTATGGGATAAGGCCCATTAGGCCTAATTAAAGAGTCTAGAATAAATTTTTAAGATACGCATAAAGAATGTGTTAGACACTCCACATGTTCAACTTGTTGGCTTCTCAGGTGGTCCAATAGGTGCTAACTATATGATGCATTTGTGTATTTTAAGTGTAAAATATATGAAATAGGGTTTTAGGTCTATTAAGATCTAAGGAGATATTGAACCTTTGAACCAAGGAAGAAAAGAGCTAAAAAAGTCTAAGAAAAAGTCATGAACATTTTCACACATATGTGGTAGGTTAGAAATGTGCCTAGATTACATGGAGTTATAGACCGATCTAAAGAAAACCCATACAAAATGCAAGTGATGTATGACATGTGAATGTATGAGTTTTGCAAAATTTAAAGCATGAAACCTTCATGCAACATGGAGCATGATGTAATTTATGATGCATGAATTAATTGATTTAGTCTCACTTAGTAATGTAATCATTTGTGATGTATGACTTACCTAGACTTACATTTTCCTTAATTTAAATCAAAAAAATGCAAGAAATGATGAATGACTTACTGTTTCTTGGGTAACCTCTAATTTAAATTAGAGTAGTCACATGCAATCCTAATTATGATGCATGAACATGTAAAATAAATGTAAATTAAGCATAAAGCAATAAGTAAATTGCAAATTCCCATATAATTGTATATGGGGAGGCCAAACAATATTAACAATTGACTTTTCAATTATTAAATGGTGAAATCCCCGTAGCTTCAAGTCCATTACACAATAAAAAGTGATTAGCATTAAACATACAGAAATTTGCATAAACTTTGAAAGTCTGTAGAAAAATGCATATGTCTCAGAAAATTGCAATTAAGGTGTCTAATGAAAGCTTGAAAAGTCTATTATAAGTGAAAATTATCAGTTTAGCGAAACTTCCACTAAAAATCCTCGAAATTACCAAGAAATGGAGCAAACACATTTAATTTTAGTAAACAGAACTACCAATAGGTTGGCAGTTCAAAAAACCATAATTATTAATCTGCTCGATGGAAAATAATGTTTAAGGTCTTTAATCGAAGTTCATGAAGTGCACTACCAAGAAAAAATATGCTAGTGAAAATTTCAGGACAACTACAGAAAATGTCTTCAGTTGGAAATGTCTGTAGAAATCAAGTGAAGTCAGTCTGTTGGTTGCAACAAATTTCGAAAATCCATAACTCAAGATCCGTAAATTGGAAAAATGCAAACAAGGTCTTGAATTGAAGTTTGGATAGTTTGTTGTTCAAGAAAAGTATCACAGTCAAATTACCAAGGTCGTGGTAACTGTAGAAAATGCCATAAGGTGGGCATATCAGCAAGAACTGGGAGAAGTTGGTTTGTTGCTTGAATAGATTTTGGAAATTCATAACTCAAGATTCATAAACCCGAAAAATCTGAATAAGGTTTTGAATCCGAATTTGTTATCTAAGAAAAATATGTCGACAAAAACCTGTTGGCTGAAATAACAGCAAATAGGTTGATTTTTGAACATGCGCTGCTAATTAAATAAGGGGCAAACTGACTATATTATGTTCGAAAATTTGTATCTCTTGATCAACTTTATGGATTTCATTGATCAAATAGGCATATGAAAGTTTGAGTTGTGATTTATCACAAGTCGAAAATCTTAATGATTCAATGGTTGAATAAAAAAATATGGCTAAAAGAAGTCAAGCTTCCTTGACAGTTCAAGAAAGGTTGATTTCATTTAATGCCAACTTTGATAAGTTATAACTTAATTTATACTAATTGAAATAAAGTGTCATATGTAGATGGTTCCATCCTTTATTCAGGAAAATTTCGAGTTTAAAATTTGCATGACCCTATTTATTGTGATTTATGTTTGAACATGGTAAGATTATCACAATAATGAAAGAAAAGGGTGCTAAGTTATACTTGGACGAGGTGGTTTGATCGAATGAAATTCAGTCTGAGTGGTTGACAAATCTCATGGATTGGGCAACATGTGGGTAGTGGATGAGCAACGTGGGGACGATAGGCTAATGGCGTAGTTGTAAACGGGCAACATGTGCATTCGGGCGAGTGGCACGGGTGTGTGGTCACGAGTGAATAAGTGAGCAAGAAATTGGAAGTAGGTGGTTGAAGATTTTTGATTCCTTCGTTCAAGCTTCTTTGGTGCCTGAAAAATGCAAGGGAAGTGGAGAGACGTTACTTTCCAATCCCTTTGATTTTTCTAAGGGAAAAGGGAAGAGGGAGGTCCAGTGAGGCTTTTTTCAGTTGTTTGGAAAAGAAGGGGAGACCCGCCAAATAGTGAGAAAAGGAATGTTTGCTGATTGGGGGTGCCCTATGAAAGTCGGTTACATGATCGGAAGGATGAGGGTTGGTCGATTGCATGTGGAAATGACATGATTTCAATCATTTACAGGAGCTTTAGCATAGGCAGCAAGAGTTATAACAGTGGCAGTAACAACAATGACGATCGATTGTGGGGAGACAATCATGCATGTCAAGTGTGCGCAGGTGAGTGAGTGAGTCTGATCGCAGGGGTGCGTGCGGAAGCATATGGACGGGTGCGTTCGAGTGCAAGCGACACGATTGGCTTAGTGAATCCAAGTGCGTGTGGCGATGCTAGGGTAGGCTTGGTTGCACGTGGTTGGGGCATGGGTACGAGCTCATGTAGTTGTGCAGGTGTGCCAGGTGCATCTGTGCACAAGTGTGGGTGCGAGCACGATCAAGGGAATCAAGTCCATTGGGTGAGCTTAGTTCATTGAACCATGATGCAACCTAGGCTCAAGCTTGGGGTTTAACTAGCTAGCCAATTTAGTCAAACAAAAGCCAATTGGGCTCAATTTGACTGGTCCAAGTTGATGCGAATCAGGTTTAATTAAAACCTATAAAATTTGCATTAAGTCATTCAAATTAAATAATCCCATGATTAATTACGTGATTAAGGATTTAATTCAAGTAATTAATTAAATGATTTTAGGGATTCTTTAAGGAATTTTGAGGCAATTGGCTACCTGTGTCTGCATGCAAGAATTTTAAGACTATTTTATTTTATGTTTCCATTATTGTCTTATATTTACTAAACTTACATTCCATTTATTCCGTGTTTGTTTTAGTCTAAATCCCTTGGATTCTAAGATATCCATCTATAATTCTATTTTAGAACTAAATTCTATATTACTTTCATCAACTATGTCATCAACAAACAATATATGCCAAAATATTTCACCTTGAATTTTATTAATTATTTTCTCTATAATCAATATAAAAAAAAGCCATGTGGAAGGTATCCTTGTACTACTGATCCTAAGCCCATGGAAAGGAGGGCTTGTAAGGTTGACAACCAATTGTAAAAGCTTATCAATCTAGTTTGTACATGTTAAGTAGGTAAAAGTACATGTATTTTATATGCAGTTAATTTCTTTCTGTTTCTCCTTTGTATGATTAATGGTTATCGCATGAACATGCTAACATCTAGCTGAATTTTCCCAGTATGCTCACAAGGAATGCGTGCAGAAATGGGTGAATGAGAAAGGTGATCTTACTTGTGAAATCTGTCATGAGGTAAGTAGTGGCCATTTCTTTAGTTACATTTGCATCAGATAAAGCTTACAACACACCGCAAAATGAGTTGAGATTTTAGCCTGTGATACTTCTCTCACATTTTCTGTGAAATTCTGGTGTTTCTGTAAATGTTCCTTAACATCTCTAAATAGACTTGGATTAGTTGTCTGTATATCTTAAGGTGTGAGTTTATCAT
This sequence comes from Amphibolis antarctica, assembly GCA_024699675.1. NCBI lineage: Eukaryota > Viridiplantae > Streptophyta > Magnoliopsida > Alismatales > Cymodoceaceae > Amphibolis > Amphibolis antarctica. Next base: position 6,753 of record JAMKPZ010000488.1, on the reverse strand, counting down.
GTTTGTGTAAATGGGTTTAGCATCATCCATAAGTTTAATGTCAAATAGAAACAGGGAATTTAGAAAGTCTTCTTGTTTATTTTCCTTACAAGAATGAACCTTTGAGATTAGGTTTTTTGTTTTGATTACTGACTATATTCCTGCGGCTAGGATTTATTATGTTGAACAAATGGCCTTTTCTTAAAAAATTCTTTTACCGAGTCAACTGCTTTGAGTTGTAACACACTTGTCAAAATCCTGAGAAAGGAGAATGTTGTGTGATTTCAACTTCTTTGGTGGACAATATTAATGAATTGGCATATTAGATGATAATACTATCTAATTCACATTCTTATTTTATTATAACTTGGCTCCAAAATACCTTTTTATTTGAGCCTGATGTTTACTGTTGCTAATTTTATTTACACACATACAGCATTATAAACCTGGATATGTTGCACCTCCTCATGCTCAACCTGATGATACCACCATAGATATAAGGTAAATTGCCTTTTATTGTTTTTTATTTCTTATTATAATATGTTTCAAGTTTCAACCTCTGCTTGTTGTTGTGTAAATTGTTGGTATTATTTCATGGCCATTTCTTGTCTTGCAGTGGAGGTTGGACCATCCCTGGTACACCTTTAGATTTGCATGATCCTCGGCTCTTGGCAATGGCTGCAACACAGCGACACTTTCTTGAATCTGAATATGATGAATATGCTGCTTCAAATGCTAGTGGTGCCACATTTTGTCGCTTAGTTGCACTCATTGTACGTACTTTATCTTTTATATTGTTGCAGTTCATGCTACATATTTCCATTGGAAGGGATGTCTGTTCAGAAAAGCATGATTAGTTTTGTTTTCTTCTCAATTTATGTAGTTTTTTTGTTATAAACGTGCATGTTATTTTTATTTCATGTGCTATTGGTTTTTTGCAGTTATTGGCACTTTTATTGCTAAGGCATGCATTGACCATCACAAATGGGAATGAAGATGATGACGCTTCCACTTTTTTCTCTGTAAGTTGTTGGAAACTTGTAAAATCCGTAGTTCATCTTGTAAACTATCCACTTTTGTTTATATTGATACCTAACTAACAAGATGTTTATTTCACCCAGCTATTCTTGTTGAGAGCTGCTGGGTTTCTGTTGCCATGTTATGTTATGGCTTGGGCCATAAGTATTTTGCAGCAGCGGAGACAGAGGCAGGTTTGTTTTGAACCATTTCCTAAACTTTTGGTGATATTTTTTCAGTTCTAAACGTATGTTATCTTTTATTTGAATTTTCCTTTCCTAGCAGCCTACCAACTTGAGAATATTAGATATCATGAAGATATCCCTTTTTGGTTGGTCACTAGTTACATTATTATTCAAATTACATTATTATGTCTGTGTGAAGAGAGGAAAATGTGTTGGTTAACCTTAGGAAAGGGGACTACAAGGATTTATATAGGTTATTAGGGTTTTGTATTAAATAGATATCTAATAACTCAGCAACCCATACAACATAAAACATACTAATCTAACACTCACTTTTATGTTGGAGTATGTATATCTAGCATACTCAAACTTGTTGCAAAGGTGATCATAAAACGTAAGACCTAGTATTTTAGTGAAAATGTCTAAAAGTTGATCAAAAAACAAAGTACAAAACAGAGATAATGCTCTTCATAGTTAAGTCTCAAGCATGCAATCCACTTCAATGTACTGTGTTTGGGTTGCACCCATAAATAGTCTCCCGTAAGATGTCTAATACATATTTCCTCTCCAATAAGTCCATCTTGCCTCTCGCATATGCAAAATCAAATAATTGGTGCAGTTCATTTATTAATCCTTCAAACAGTGTTTTTGTTTTATACATCATCTAATAAATGGAGAGTTTGAATTACCATTTTAATTAGAATTTTTAGGTAGTGTGTTTAACAACAATTCATTTGGTATTTGCAGGGCTTTTATCATTCTTACACGATTGTTTCCCGCTTGTGTATGAATTTTGGGTTTGCTTTCCCTTGCCAACGAATAAAAATATGTATTAAATAGTTTCTCTAGCCATTTTAGCTCTTTTTGTGGAATGTACTCGTTACCTTTTTTTCCAACAACCTAACAAGTCTTTTGAAATATCCTTGAGTAGCTAGTTTTATCTCATACTTTTCTTTTTGAACTTTCTTTGCTAAGCTTTTTGGGCAATACAATCCACCCCTTAATTGCAATTACGGGTTACAAATTAAGATTGCTGTTTCACTCAGTGTTGTCAACTACTTGAATGATTATGGAGTATGCAAATACCATTCATTGCTTTGAAATATCACTCCTTTTTTTCCTAAAGGTCTTTTGTTTGCGTCCATGGCAGGAAGCAGCTGCTGCCATGACTGCTACGGAAGTTGCATTCATTCTTCAATCTGGTCAAGCAAGGGGACTGCAGTTTACAATTGCACCTGAATCACCTGCCACTCCTGTTACTCCCCAACATGAAGTTCCCCAACGTGAACCACAACGGCTGGAGCCTTGAGGGGAACTTCATTACTTTTGATTCCTAGAGATGGTTGTTACCGTTGTGTTGTATCTTTTTTTCCGACTGGAGCCACGAAGGGAATAATAATAATTTTCCCATTTGCATTACTGATGATCCCCAGAAATGGTTTTGGTCACCTTGGCATTCGTTTCCTCTCTCGACACTGGGTATCCAGGCCTGCTTTGATTTACGCTTCTTAAGCCGAGATATTATTTGCGTAAATACACATATGAAAGCATGAAACCATGAAGCCATTGTCAGGTGATCGTCTAAACGGCGTTTTCTTATTCATAATAAACTCATTTCTTATTCTGGGTACGACATTTTCTTTCTACGTGATGTATCACCAGTTTCAAGAAAAATACGTGGGTTCAAAGGTACATGGTTTTTCGGATCAGTGTCTTGCCATGACGACAGTGTTTTTGTGATGGACAAGATGACCCGTAAACCAACAGGAGCTTCGAAAAAAGCCGACACGTTACAATTCTTGTTAATGGTTGCGCTTTGGCAAAAGAACGTCCATCCGACTCTTGCTCTTCCCGAAACTCCACATTTTCTTTCTCACCACTAGGGAATGAATCACCGATACATCAAGGAACCTGGCAAGCTCCACGATATAGGAAATGGCACCAAAACAACTAGTTTTCTTCATGAATGTAGCACAGGATCGCTTCCCTTTGCACAAACGAAGCTTACCAGAGAAGAGATCACTTTAAAACAGCATGCATTTGGAGATGACTATCGACTGAGATAAACTTCTGTCTACGATGGCAACATCAAACATTCTCTTGACTCAAGCACAAAAACCAAAAACAACGCATTTCTCTATACAGATCTTTATAGATCTTTGGCCGGAGTTAGTTCGTTTTATAATGGTTTGGAATGAGGGCGTGCACCGACTTTGATGGTCAACAGCTAAGGATCTCGATATTTGGGGAACGAAGGCTAAAATGTGCTGGAAGTTGTACGTGTTCGAATAAAGATCAAATTGGCAAAGCATAACAAAGGTTGGGAGTACCTCTCATGATGAGAACCGCAAAGCAAAACTACAATAAGAAAACAAGCATAAATGAGATACTCATTACGTTAAAATAAACCACAACAACGAATCACTCATGCTTCGATGGTACCCTTGAAACTAACACCAAAAATTCTTCTTGAGCTAGATACGAGTCAAAAATAGTATACGAATTTGGCGTCCGTGCCTCAGCTCTTTGAGGATTGCTTCTCCTTGGCCTTCTGGATCTTCAAAACCTTCTTGACGATTTTCTGCTCTTCGACCAGGAAGGCTCGGATAATTCTGCAGAGAACAAAAAATACGCATGTCCTAAGATAAAGAGTAGAAGAGGGCAGGCAGGGTGGAAGATAGATATCAGAGAATTGATAAGATAAAAGTTGGGGCCAAATATGATTCACGGTATAAATCAATGCTCCCACAGATTACATGTACAAAATTGAAAAGCATTCAAGATAAAACAGTATCAAGGTATAAAAAAGATTGGGCAGAGATGTGAATCGCGATAACAGGTATCAACATTCCTGTAGATTTATTACATTCTCAAGATCTCACCTTTCTCTTACAGCTGCTCCAGATAAGACTCCTCCGTAAGCTCGGTTAACGGTCCTTCGGTTTCGGGACAATCTAGACCTCTTGTATTCAGCAGGTCTCAAGTGGGGAATCTGATCGGCAAAACAATGACATATTAACATGCATTTCATTACAAATTAGAAAACATAAACCACTCGTTAGCATGACAAGAAAGCCGTGGTATTTATTATTGCTCAATTGAACAGCAAATTCCTGCAACAGATCCGGAATCGGGTAAAAATACTAACAAAACCCTCGTTTAAACACGCATAAGTGTTCGATCGTAAATTGCAGCAATCTAATTCAAGAAAAAATATGGAGGGAAGAAATCAATGCAAATACAACCACTGCGGAGCCTAGAAAAAATGCAAGCTTGGAGTAGATCATTGCACTGACGACCGAAAAGACGATGGAATATCAATATCAGAAAACCAAATCACTATAAATTTGAAAGACATAAGAAATAGAAGAAATTAGAGCATTCATACCCCTTGGATTCTCTTGCCAGTGACGGGGCATTTGGGCCCCTTGGCCCTTTTCTTGACGTACTGGTAAACGAGCTTTCCACCTACAGATCACGCGCATAAGAGGGGGAATCCAGATCACACGAGTTGATCCACCGATTCGATTCGGAACTCGCGTGTAGAGGGTACCTGGGGTTTTGACGACGCGGGTCTTATTAGACTTGGTGGCGTAGCTATGCCGCCTCCGGTACGTCAGGCGCTGCACCATCTTCTCCGGGCACGTTGGCCTCCCGCTCGCTCTCGCGCAGCCGAACTGCTCAATATGATAGGAGAGGCCGGCGAGAAGGAGGAGAGGTACAAATATGAGGCTAGACCTAGATCGGACGGCTGAGATGGGTCAAGATGGTATTTGCGAACAAATAGTATCACCAAGGATTTTATTTTCCTAATACATAATAATTATTTTTAATATAACCAGAAATTTTTTATTTTTTGTTTTTTTTATTTTTAAAATCAGAAAAAATTAACGTCTAATGTAAAACATACTGGACGGGTGAATATATATTTTGGTATAGATGACAGTACATATTATTATTAAATGATTATACATATCTGAGAAAATTTTTATTTAAGTTAAATAAATATTGATCCTTACAGTAAAGGTATTAGAGTTGGTCCATTTTTGTTATTTTCAGTATTTAATTTTAAAATAAAAAATTAATAAATAATACTTGGATTAGGTTCAAATCTTAATCACAATAGATTATATTATTAGATTAACTATCATTATAATTTTTATATTTAAAAATAAAATATGTAAAAAAATGTAGACAACAACAACTTCAGGAGAAAATCTTGCTGGGGAATGCTCGTAAGGGCATTTTGTCGAAAACATATTATAATTTCAAAGAAGTATACTTCGTTCTTTGACAAAGAAGTGTATTATAATTAATTCCAAAAAAGCGCGCGATAACTTTACAATTTTTAATATTTTAAAGATTTTTTATTTTGTACTTTTCATATTAGTTGTAACTTTACGAATATTTCTATAAAATTTAAACATACTATTTTATTTAAAGGAAAAATCAAAAATATCACGAGAATCACATTAACGATTCATATTTTTTAAAAATTACAATCCATATGGAAAACATAATATGGATTCAATTATCATAATATGAAAATCATAATATAAAATATTACAATTCATGGATTTTCTGTCACTGATTATCATAATATATGACAGATCTTTATCTGTTATTAACTAGAAATTATTTGTCACTATTTTGATCTGTATCTGTCGTTAAATTCATATATTCATCACAAAATAGAATTAATTACACGAGATACAACGATAGATGTAAACTTAAATTAGTGACAAATTTTAACATTTTTAATGATAAATAAATTTATTACTAAAAGTTAATTTTCATGTAATGCATGATCGTGACCTCACGAATGAAAAGAGAAGTTGAACTCATTATGTTGTGTCAGTATAATTAAATCGCATTATTAATTATTCTAACATAATTTTTCAAGTAATGCTAAAAGACTTCAAAGTAGAATCGAATCATGTTAACTTGATCTAATAAGCAAACTACCATTGGTACAGTTAGATTTTTTATAAATTTGTGTACCTTTTAAACAAAACATTATATTGAAACCATCATTTTACAAAGGTGATCGATATATTGAAAATGCAATGATTGCTTAAACAGCACTTTATTATTATTAGTTTATTGATTACTTAAACAAAAAATTACTTTGCTATATGTTTTGTTTATTTTCTTAATTTTAATTTTACATACATTTTTATATATCGTCGTATAAATTTTTATATATAAATTTTTACTTTATAATTTATTATATAACTTTAACATCATTTACAAAAATTACTTTTAACTTTAATTTAATTAAAGTTAAAATTAAATAATAATAAAAAAACCACGACAAAGTTATCCGACTTAATATAACCAATCATCTCCAAGTTGTATGGCTAGAGAACCATCGTTGACCTGGTCATCTCTCTCACATCGCTCCCGCTCCGGTGGACTCCTCCGTTCATCATCACATCGTCTGCCACAGCTCCTCCGTGCTTGAAGCTGCTCTTGTTGTTGTGCATCATCACATCGTCTGCCACAGCTCCTCCGTGCTTGAAGCTGCTCTTGTTGTTGTGCATCATCACATCGTCTGCCACAGCTCCTCCGT